>JALBZD010000416.1:0-28714 GCA_038050675.1 Globisporangium cylindrosporum | reverse complement strand
CATCAGGCTTAGTTGTATCTGGGTCAGTAGTATCAGGTTCTGTGGTGTCAGGCTCTGCGGCGTCTGGCTCGGTAGTATCGGCGCTAGTGAACTCGTCAGCAGGTGTCTCAGTTGGATCCGTCGGACTGTATCCTTCGTCAGTCGAAGTGGAGCTCTCAGTGGCGTCGCTTGGAATCGACATATCTTCACCAATTGGGATATCGGTGCAATCTGCGATGACGTAGTCCTGCCAGTTCGGATCCCAGGCGGCAGCGATCTCCGTTGAAGGGTACGGGTGACGCTCATTGTTCGTCATGCGATACAAAGCAGGGTCGTCTTCACTGCACTTGATGGTCTTCCCCTCTTCGATTCCGAAGTTCGCATTTCGAAACGAGTTGACTCTCGCCGTAGTCTGAGCCAAGGTTGACTGAGCGATTTCATTTCCGCCAGACGAGTGAAGCACGATCCCAGTGACGACGGCGGTCGTGAGCAGCACAGTGAACCCGAACGCTGCTCGCTCTCTCTTTCGCTTCGCAGCGATTGCGCGGTTCTCCAGCGTGATTTGGTTCTCAGTGGAAGGATCCAACTGAGCCGCCTCTTCGTGATCGGTCCCATAGTTTCCCCAATTCATTGCTTCTGGTGTCTGGCTTCTTGAGCTATCACTTGCCAACGCCAAGAGAAATTAAGGAGTGACACCAAATTGCTGCTGGCATCAAACAGCTCTCGCTTCGAGATGCCTGCGCGGCGTGCCTCTTCCTAAAACATAAGCGATCTTCGCTGAAGCGTCGCTGATGCAGTGTTGAGATTCCTGCTGATTGGAAAACGACCGCGCGCTCAATGCGGAGGCGATGCTTCGCAAGTTGACGACGAAATAGGAGAGCTCACAGCCGTTCAATTTGGAAATGAGCGAACTGAAAATCTTGATGAATGAAGGATCGCGCGATTTTTCATCTCTAAGGGTCGCAGCAGCAAGCACAGCTGGGCTCGTTGATGGAGGAGGGAAAGTAGCTCTTGAAAGGAGTGTCTGTTTAAAGCATAAACACACATTTGGGGTAGTCATAGATAGATCATGAGAATTATTGAAGCACGCAATCTTCTCTGTTGCCTAAGAACGAGTTCGCTTTGGCCTTCTTCATCTCTGCAATCGCTTCCTTCGCCTCCAACTGCTCACGAAGGGACGACAACAGCGCTTTTTGCTCATTCAGCTCGTCATTCAGGACCGCCAACTGCTCGTCCTGTTCATTTTTGAGCGATCGAATTTCCTGTTTTCCACACGCACGAACAACCACCCACACATCAGTATGATTAAACGACAAGCAAGGAGCAACCGTGTAAAAGCAAACCTGAATGGTGCGGTCTTTTAGCTCCTCTTGTTGGTCTTGATACTTGAGGTTCAGCTCCGTCGATTGCTGCTGACTGATTTTCTCGAAACGAAAGATTTCTTTCATTTGCTCAGTGTCTTGCTCACCGAGTTGGCGCTCAAGATCAATGATTTTCTGCAAAAATTGCTGCTGGTTTTGGAGGAGATCTTTCTCTTCGCGGTGGAAATTGCGCTCGCTCTCCAATAGCTGCCGGTTCGCTTCCAGGCGTTCGCTCTCTCGACGTGCTTGCGCATCTCGAATGGTCTCCTCAAATCTCCTGCGTTCTTCCTTCGACTCTTCGAGTTGAGCATCCAGGCGGGCGAGTGCCTCTTTGTGGAGAGATGAGATCCGCTCAATCTGGAGTCGGGTTCGTTCGACTTCGGACTCCTTGGTCTGAATCTCGTCGTGAAGGGTATTCTGCTCATCAACAATGCGCTCCGATATTGACTGCAAGGCACGCTCGTATGACTCTTTTTGCTGAGCTAAGACTTCCTGAGCAGCTCGGATCTTGCCTTCGATGGACCGGAGAGTCTGCTTCAGCGCTCCGATTTGACCTTCCAGTTGTGTTTCTTTCGCGCGAAACGAGGTTTTCACTGCGGTGCCCCAGTCAATGAGTCCGTCCACCAATTTTTCTGAGAGGAAATCGCCAAGGACAGCGGACTTGCTTGGTCCAAGTGCCCGTTCGCGGTACTTTATAACAACTTCTTCAATCAATGCGCGCGACTCCGTCAAAGTGTTTTGCAGAGCTTGTGCACCGTCGTTGTCAGAAGAGTCGGATGCGTTGTCAAACGATTCGTCTTTCGGCTTGTACAGCTCGTCTAGCAGCGCCTTGTTGTACACCACGGACAACTGCTCCGATTTCGCGTACACATCCTGCAGGGATTCCAGCATGTACTCCGAGAGCTGTCCCAGATAAGTCTCCATCGATAAGTTGGCCGAAAGATCCTCTCGTTGTAGCTCCTTTCCAGCGATTTTACGTGCTTTCTCGTACAGCTCGTTGACTGTTGACTCTTCAATTGGACGAGGATGCGTTGTGTAATTCACTTCAACTGGTTCTACAGCATTCAGATAAACACGGTGAGTTGTTAGCATAAGAAATGAATAAGCGAGTCTTGTCAAGAAAATACACACAAAAATGTACTCACTCATAGCTTCGACAATGGCACGCTCAAAGTGCTGTTTGAACAGATTTTTGGCATCTTCAAGAGCCTCATCGCACTGGCTTTCCATCACACGGTCCCAGACTGTTGCGATTACAGGGCTTGATCCACTGTTAAAGGCATCCACATAGTTCTGGGCGAGCGACACGAGCATCGTTCCGTTCAGCAGACTCGACATCATCTTCTTCGGCTTTAACGACGAAAACACCTTGCTCTTCAGCACTGTCATCTGCTCTTGGAACTCTGGCCGCAATGATTCGTAAGGCTGATTGATCAAGTCTCGAAGTAGATTCTCATCGTTCAGCGGACGAACCATCGTGACGCAGTCACGTGTGGGGAAGAAAGTCGAGAGAAGAGTTCGGATCCGATTCTTCTGAGCAATTTCCTCTGTCATCGGCGGCTGGTGTTTTAGTGCACTTTCAAAATAATCGCGCGGAGTCATCTTGCGTCCTTCTTCTTGCAGTTTCAAGGTAAAATCGCGCACGACCCACAAGAAGTCAGGAAAGAATGCAGCCAGCTCGCTTCCTGTAGGAAAGAACGCACAAACATGAATCAGTGTTGATGCTATCGTGCTGATACTACATAGCGGTCATTTGTATTTGCAAATCAACTACGAGCCTTCACTGTTGCCATCTTCGTCACTTGATGCATGGGCTTTCGCCTGGATGTACTTGGTCAGGTTCACGACCAACGATAGATCCTCAATCGCACTCGAATCAATCACTCCGCGACTGTTGTAGATGAACAGCGACGAGAGCAAGAGCGCGAGTGCGAAGATCCGCGTGTCCTGTGTCTGAGATCGCTGGGTCGATCCAAGTCCTTCCGTGTCCATAAACACGATCGTCGTATCCTTCGGTAAGTGCTTGAATGCACTTTCTGCAGCAAGGTCTACAACCGCTGAGAGCTGCACGGGTTGACCCCAGATCCAGATCCCTTTCGTGCACGCATTAACCGTCGCGCCGACATTGAACATTGCTTCGGCACGATCGCGTCCTAGCAGCAGGTTGAGCAAGTACGACTTGCCTGTTCGGTAGAGCCCCGCGATGGACACGACGGCGACGGTGCCTTTGATCTGCTTGAGGTACGTGACCGCTTCTGGCGCGATCTCGAACGTGCTGTCCTCCGACAGCATCACGAATGGGATGGGCTGCGACAGCAGCGGCACCACCGGAGTCATCGCCGCTACAGTTGCTGCGCTGGGGTCGGTGTTGGTGTCAGTGTCGGCGGATGGTGGCCCCATAGTCCTGCTGCTGACTTATGCTGGGCGTGTGCGGAATGCGCTAATGGCGATGGCTCCGCTTTTTCTCAAGCAGATGACCAATTTTCAAACAAAATCTCATTTCAGCAAGGCAATTCATTTTCTACTTGTTGCATTCTCATGCAAAATGCACATTTGAGTTGAAATCTATCGATTCAAAATTGAATCGATACGTAATTTTATTGTTCAGCACACCGGCAACAAAAGGTGTTCATCAATCATCACTTCCGAAAAAGAACGTGAGCAGCAGCAATATGATGCGCATCGCGCGACTCGGGACCAGCGGCGGCGCAGTGCATGCAGCAGCAACTGCGCGCGTCGCAGACAAAGCGCCGATGCACTTGCACGGACGCGTCAGCGCGCTGCAAGCAACTCGCCTCAGTAGCACGACTAGCAAGAGAACACTCTTCCAGCGACGGCTGTGCCACAGCGACCGCGCTCTCCGCGCCACGATGGGTGTGGTCGGCGGCGGCGTCCTCACCACGAGCATCATGAAGTGGCAGAACACCGCAGGCGAGAAGATCGTGAGCCATTACAGAGACGACGACGAAGAGGATTCGTGGAGCGGCTTCTTCCGCTCGTCCATCGAGAGCATCAAGCGTTCGATAAAGAGAGAGGTGAGACAACGAATCAAGAAACAGCTAATATCTCATAATCCTGGGCTCTCACCGCAACACTAACGCGTTTTTGTCTCTTGGTTAGCTGGAAGACGACAACATGAAGGCGCTGGCGGGCATTATCGCTACCAACACGGTGGTATTCGGGCTCTGGCGGGTTTCCTTCGGCAATCCGACGCTAGAGAGGATCATGTGGAGACACTTCGCATGCTCGTACACTGCCGTCGCGCACGGAAAGCGCCTGCACACACTACTCACGTCTGCTTTCAGCCACATCACGTTCCCGCATTTTGGCATCAACATGTTCATGCTGTGGGAGTTTGGGCGACAAATTTTAGCCCCAGCGAACAACCGAGACGCGTGGTACAGTCGAGCAGTGTCCAAGTCCAAGTTTGTCGAGTACTACCGCAACAACACGAGCGGGAGCAGATCAAACCGCTTGCAGCTGGACAAGTTTATGGTGTTGTACTTTAGCTCCGCTGTCGCATCCTCCGCCCTCAGTGTCGTCGTGTCCAGCTTTCGCGGAACCCCAGGAGGTACGAGAGATGACGCTCCTAACCGTATGTTCTCCATCTGCTCATTGTGACTGATTTCTCTCTGTCTGGGTGTTTTAGTGTTCACTATCGGCGCAAGCGGTGCAGTCATGGGTGTATTTACAGTGTACTGCCTGCTCTTCCCCAACCGAGAGGTATGCGCTCAATTGTGCTGTATGTTGATATGGCTTCCAAATTGTTCTCTGACGATTTCTATGCTGTAACATCTGCACCTTCTTTAGTTGATGCTCTATGGACTCGTTGACATCACGGCCGCCGATGCGCTGAAGCTCACGACCGTGATGAACTTGGTCGGCTCTGCGTTCCAGCGCAACATCGCGGTGGACTGCGTGGGCCACATCGGCGGACAAACCACCGGGCTGGCGCTGAACGAAGCCTCGCTGCTCGCATAGATCTGCTGCAAGTGCATCCTCCATTTCCACTTCATCCTCGCGAAAACCCCCAGAAAGGAGGCGATGAAGCCCACTGTAGTAGCTTTTTGACGGAACTCAAGTTATGAATCCATAAATGCACTTTAGACGCTGACCAAAAGCGAAGGCAAGCAAAGGCGAACGTGTTTTGTTGTTTATGTCTCGGAGTGTTTTTGTAGTTGGAAATTGCTGAATTTGTACGTCGATGGCACCGTCTTCGACTCGTATTTTTCGTCACCACACCCCAGTTTTTCAGCGTCTCCGACAGCAAAGGCCCCAGAAAGAGACGCACAAGAGGTGGATCTGCACCGCAGGAATGACACTTGCTCGTCTCAGAAAACGGTGCGAAACCGGGTCACACGCGCCGCTTATTCAGCCTGCTCCAAGTAGTCCTTGACTTCAGCTGGCGTCAGCACATGGAACTTCTTATCGTCCTTAATGATACCGACCTCGATGTTGTTCTCATCCATCTGTGCACGTAGCAGCAACAAGATCAGCGATACTACAATGATACAGTTGTCAGAAGACAAAAACAGCTTGCGTCGTACCTCGCCTTCGAAGCCTTCACGAAGGGTGAGCAGTGCCGTGTGGATCGCGTCTTCAATTTCGAGGTCGTCGTTGTAACGCTAGAATACACACACAAGCAAATACGTGTATCGCTTAACAACGGTCTCACTTGCGCGCATCGTACAGCTCATTCTTGACAACTACGTACTCGCTCGAGGAACGTCTTTGCGCTGACAGAGTCCTTGCCAATCGCAGTCGCTTTCCACCCAAAGTACGCGCCAGATGGGTCGATCTGATACAGCTGCGGACCGTCGTCGTCGAAACCGGCAAAGAGGATCGATACGCCGAATGGACGCACACCGCCCGACTGGGTGAACTCCTGCATGATCGCGGCCAGCTCGCGCACGAGGATGCTGGCTGGAGCGTGTTCCTGAAGTGAAATAAAGAGAGCGCGATTAGCTACATTGCCCCCAGTTACAAGCACGTACCACATAGCGCGCAGAGTCATTCGTACCTTGTACTTCTGGAAGTAGGTCTGAGCTTTCTTTCGGGCCTTGCGCACGAGCACGCGGTAGTCTGGACCAAGACCGCTGTACACGATACCGGCGTTCTCCGAGAGCATCGCAATCTTCTTGCTCGAGGTCTCATCGACCAGAATCGTTGGCAGCTTCTTCTCGGTCGCGATCACCACGCCGTTCTTGGCTGTTGATGCGAAGAGACACAAAGATACACAGCGAGAGAAAGAGAGAGAGAAGAGTCAGAAATCGTATCCAAGCATATTCGCCGCCTGTAACGTAATCATATCGTCGTCGCTACGCACACTTGATGCCAAGAGAGGTCTTTCCGCCAGTGTTCACCGCATTGAGCGCGTATTCGATTTGCAGCAGCTTGCCCGACGGGTTGAACGTCGTCAAACTGAACGAGTATGCAGAGTCGGCCATCTTGAGTCAAGTTGTGTTTCGAAGAGCTACATTTCGGTTAATCGCAGTGGCAGCGACAGAATACAAACACATTAGCATATTGCTCGCAGTGCATACTACAGCACACGTAGCGCACATGTGCACATGCGCACGCTCATGTCCTCATCACCACATACAGAGAAATCAAGCGCGCGCAGGCGTCCTCGGCATGTACCTGATCGATATCTTGAGCTGCAAGCACGAAATCCTTCTCCTTCGCCCCCCTCGTCGAACGAAGGCAAAAAAAATCCAAACGCGGTCCGGTTCAGGAAGATACCGGTTTGCCAAACAGATCCTGAACCGTGAAAAACAAATACGAACCTTCTATTTAGGCTTTTGCTGTACGTATTACGTGCAACTTGAAGCAGACAGCTACTATTCAAAGCAGACATTTTGAAGGTACAGTGGACTCGTGCCACACGATGCCAACTTTCCATGGCCGCACTAGTTGTCGGACATGTATCACGAAGTGAGTATGCAGTATTAGATTCGATTGGAAATACGGATTCGTTTAGACGTTTTGGCTACAGGATGCTATTTATACATACAAACAACAAGATTAGTGTCCAGCACACTTTATTCCCTTTTTCTATTATGCAACACAGCAAGAAACACAGCGCAACAAGGTCTTCCTTCGACTGGCTCAAAAATCTAGCGACCGACAAATGGAGAGCGGCCCGATCAGTGCGCTGCGGCGCGCGTTCAGCTACGTCTTCTACGAGCGCAACCCGCTCGTGCAGGTGAGAGAGCTGCATCTGCTTATGTATGGGAGTGTATGTGCGTCTACACATTGGCTCATTTACTACTGTCTGTTTGCTTTTCCCTGTAGTGCATTTATGTCGCCATCATGAGTTCGACGTACTACCTGTTCGTCACAGAAGCGCATCCGCTGATCCCGAATGGCTACGTGAACGCCTACCACAAGTACGAATGAAAGGCAGAGGCGTCACGTGCAATGTGCATATGCATCGATCTACAATGTGGGGCTGAGTACAATTGTTGCTGTGTCGCGTAGGTGGGTTGCTGCCGTACTGTTTATCGTCTGCGTCGGACTCTACGTGTTCATGTGCAGGACGGATCCGGGCGTAATTCACGCGCACAACCTCAGCGAGTGGACGCGGTATCCGAACCACCCCGTGCTCTTCCCCGAGAACAAATACTGCCGCACGTGCAAGACGCTCAAGTGAGTTGAAGCGAAGAGAAAGAGTCGCGGTGTGTTAAAAGCAGTGTTGTATGTGTGTGGCTAATGACGAATGTCGTGTGGAAACAGGATCCCTCGCTCCAAGCACTGCCGCATGTGCAACCACTGCGTCGCTCGCTTCGACCACCAGTATGTGATGATTCGCTTACAGCTCTTTCGATGCTGTCGTATAGCGCGTTGTATTTGCTAACTCGCTCTATTTCTCTCTCCGTCCCAATAGCTGCAGTAGGAGCAGAGTCTTCTTTGCTCAATATGTTGTGCCTATGGGGGTCTACTTACTAATTGACGGAATGCGCTGCCAGTCTGGTTCAACGGGTGCGTCGGAGAGGGAAACTACAAGCACTTCCTTCTCTTTCTAGTGGTGAGTCCTCGTCTGTTGATCTCTATTCTATGGCCACGTGCATGCTCATCAAGGCTGACACTTCTTGCTTTCTTCCTTGATGCAGATTCAACTTGCGCTTTGTGTACACGTGCTCTACCTCACTAGCACCGTCTTCCTCGAACTCGTACGTGTGTCTACACAAGAAAATAGATTATGTTGTGCGCTGGTGGTGCTGATCGTGCTGTTGCTGGTGTGTTGATACGACGGATACTGTAGACCGTACCGATCCTTGAAGCACGATCGCGAGATCCGGACGCCGCAGACCAGAACCAGCGAGTGGAAATGACGAATGCACTCCAGCACATCATCGCGGTACGTGTTTGCTGCTTTGATTGAATCAAATAGCGCTTTCCTCCCATTTCAACAGTATCTCTCTCTCACACGATGAGCTGCGCCATTTGTATAGACCAACCAACCGCTTGGGTTCGTCGCGGCAATCTCGTTGATGATCGGACTGGTGGTCTGGCTGTTCATCATGATGCAGCTGCGCCGCATTGCGCTCAACACGACGGCGAACGAGTCGTTTAAGCGAGATGATCTCTACGACGCGGCGGAGCTGGACGGCGAGACGACGGGGAGACGCATGCTGAGCGTGCTCATGGGGCAGCTGCGCCGTAAACTGCGCAATGCGAATGGGAATGCGAGTGTGCCGCCGCGCAGTGTGCGCAAGAAAGAGCTGGACGCGTCCTGGGGCGGCATGTTCTCTCCCGACCTGATCCTCAACACGGAGGAGTCATTCTCCGTGAACGACGTCAAATTCAATCCGTACGACCTCGGCGGCTTTTGGCAGAACCTAAAGGACGCGCTGCAGATGAGAGAGCGCAAGGTTGAACACAAACACGACGAGAACTGCGCTCACGGCCATGGTCACGGCCATGGGGGTAAGAGCATGATCATCACCACCAAGGCAAGCAAGAAGAATAACTGAGCTGTCGGATGGAGCTGCTGATAGAGACAAGATGAACAGAAGACACAAAGGGGAAAAATACATGGGTGTTGATCATTCTTTGGTTCTTTATCTAAAGAGACACACGCAGTTCAATGGGAAACCAAGAGAGAACATTTTAGGTAAAAAGACAATAGAAATGCTGCTGGTGCGTTGTGGTGACTAACGAGGACTAGTTGAGAAACCATTCACGAATGCCCGCTCGCTTACCATACGCACGCATGTCAAACCCAGTTCTCGCTTCCAATCGAACTGCTCTGGCTTCATAGCGACACTTCGCTGTCCACTTGCAGCTTATTGCGCGACGCCTCGTTGCTGCTGCTCAGTGACGACGAAGAGCTCGAGAGCACCTTGTTCATGCTGATCGTCGCCTGCACCGAGTGCACGGCGGCCTTGAACTTCTTGCGCGCGTGGAAGCGGCGCAACTCGGTCAACGCGCTCGTGAGCGGCACGGTCGCGATCTCGGAGTCCACGATCCATCGGTGCTCAAGCAGCTCCGTAGCAGTCGCTCTATAAAATACGTAAAAAGCACACGTGAGTTTCAGCATTTTAGGGGATCGTACTGGACGAGAGCCAAGTGATTCAAGCTACGCACCTGTTATTTGGGTCGACGACGAGCATGCGACTGATAAAATCCTTGGCGTCGTCCGAGACGTTGTCCCAGTACGGCGAGTCGTACTGGTACTTGCCCTTTCGGATCTTGCGGAAGAGAATCGGCTGCGAGTCGTCGTGGAACGGCGGGTACCCAGCAAGTAGGATGTACGTGATCACACCAATACTCCAGATATCCACAGGCTTGCCGTACGGCGCGCCTTCGAGGATCTCAGGGGCGACGTAACCTGGCGTGCCGCAGGTGGTTACCAGCCCTGCGTCGTCCTTGGTTACTGTCTTGGCGAACCCGAAGTCCGCCAGCTTGATGGACGCATCGTCGTCCGCTGACATGAGCAGTAGGTTCTCGGGCTTCAGGTCACGGTGCACCACGTCCTTGTCGTGGCAGTACTTGATTGCGCCAAGCAGGATCTTCACGAGGTCGCGCGCCTCTTTCTCGCTGTAAAACGTCTTCTCCACGATGCGATCGAATAGCTCGCCGCCGCTCACGAATTCGGTCACGAGGTAGTAGTACTCTGGCTCGACAAAGAACTCGCGGAGCGTCATGATGTTTGGGTGGTGCATCTGGATGACACGCACAGTAGATCGTGATTAAAATGAGTCCACAATCACATTGAATAGCGTATCCATCCATCACCATCGTACAAAGAGAGAGAACGCACAACATACCTGCTGCAAGATGGCGACTTCGGTCATGATCGCTTCGTCGTCCTCCTCGGTCAGCTCCGAGCGCTTGATGCACTTGATTGCGAACTTCTCTTTCGAGTGCTTGTGCACACCCTCGCGCACGACTGAGTACGAGCCCGAGCCGATGACCTTCCCGAGCGAGTAGAAGTTGGTCACCTTGCCCGACTTGGCGCCCTTTGTCGGCTCCTCAGTCACCACGGAGCTGTTGCCCGTGTTCGTGATGAGCTCTGACGCCTTGGGCTGCGGCGTGCCAGGCGAGTTATTGCCCTGCAGACAGAGAGTCGCATATATAGCGGTTCGTTAGCTAGTGAGTGCACGCGGGGGAGACAACGAGCTCATACACACACACACACACACCTTGAAGCAGCAGAGAACAAAGTCCAGACAGCCCATTGGTTCAGTTGGAATCGCGAGAAAGGTGCTGAGTGAGCTTTCTTCCTCTTCACGCCGCCACTTGGGAATTGACTTTGATTCTTGAGATCGCGTCTGTCTGCGCAAAAGCCGATACAAAAGCCGATACAAAAATGCTGCGTCAAAAAGCCATACAAAAAAGTAAAATCCGGCAAAAAAAATCAGTGCAAAAATGTAAATAACAAACGTTTCTTTGACATAACCAACGTTTTTTGGAAAGTGAACCCACGAAAAAATCACCATCTCAGGAAACATACGAATCACCAACATGCCTTTGGTAATAACCAACGTTATTTAAAACTGAACCCATCTCAAAAAAATCCGTTTTCGTATGTGGCCCACATCAAAAATCTCTGGGAGAGACAGATTTTTATCATCGATTTTTGTTTTGAGACAAAAATCTGTTGATAAAACAGCCAATAAACACTCGATTTCCGCTTTCGTATGTGGACTACGTCACTTAATGTTTGACACACCACAGATGCCCTAAATAGTGGACCTTTTGATGAACTGGTTGGCAAGCCATTCAGAATTGACAAGCAACGCACTCGATCAATCATGGCGTGGGGTCAGCGAGCGGGCGTGCAAGACCTGCTGGACCGCCTGCAGCAGCCAGCGACAGCCAAGAGCCTCTACGTGCTCAGCACGCGCAAGATCACGGACGCGGACGCCAAGCGCCTCGCCGAGAACATCGCGGTCAACACGCAGCTGGAAGAGCTTTACCTGTCGGGCCACCGCCTCTCGCCAGAAGGGCTCCAGGCGTTCGCAGACTGCATTGCCGTGAACACAACGCTCAAGCACGTGTGTGTGGGCCACGACACTCTCGGAGACGAGGGCGTGCAGATCCTCTGCGACGGAATTGCGAGAAACGCCAACTCGGCGCTGCAGGTGTGGGATCTGGAGCACAAGTCGCTGTCCTTGACCGGCGCCGCTTCCCTGGGCAAGCTGCTCGAGAGCAACACGACGCTGACCACGCTGACTATCTCGCGCAACGCACTGGGCGATGAAGCGGTCGGCACTCTGCTGAACGGGCTCCGCGCGAATCCGCAGTCAGCTCTTCAGACGCTGTTGCTGACCGACGCTGGCATCACCGGCGCCGTGCTCGACCACTTTGCGTCGCTCTTGGAGCTCCCAACGTGCTCGCTCCAGTCGCTGCAGCTATCGTTCAACGAGTTGAAGACCGCTGGTACTGCGTTCTTTGATGCGCTGGCGAAGAATACGTCACTCAAGAAGCTCTACCTGAAGGACTGCAAGCTGAGCAATTCGCATGCGACGGCGCTGGGCAATGCGCTCAAGCACAACGCCACCCTCGAAGAGATTGATCTCTCCGACAACAGCGTGACTGAAGTAGGCTGCGCGGCACTCGCCGATGGTCTTCAACTCAACTCGACGCTCAAGTCGTTCATTCTCGGCAACAACAAATGCACGGACGCCGGCGTCTCACTGATCGCGCAAGCTCTTGCAGACAACAAAGCGCTTGCATACCTGGACTTGAGCAAGAATGAGCTCACACAGAGCGGCATCAAGGCGCTGCTCGAGCTCACCTCGGTGAAGGAGCTCCACGTGTTCAATAACACAATTGGCGCGGGACTGCACGAGCTGCTACCTGCGATCACTGCGAACCAGAGCATCAAGCACTTGGACGTCGGCGCGAACCAGCTGCACGGCGACCTGAGCATCGCGCTCTTCGACGCGATCCACGACCACCCGACGCTCAAGACGCTGGAGATGGGCGGCAACAGCCTCGGCGAAGCTGGGCACGCCGCGCTCGACCGTCTGCGCCAAGCGAACCGTGCGCTTGACGTTGCCGTCGACAAGAACGCCCAGGACGAGAATGGAAACTTCAACTTTGGCGAGCAATAGATTTTTTTGTACAGGTATAGACAGCAGCAAGAGCTTTGCGTGCTCCTGATAGACACGCGTAAGATGGGAACAAGAAGAGACAAAACTTGGGCGTTTTTTCACGAGGGGGCCAGGGAGTGAATATTTTGTTGGAGAAGTCTTGTTCCTGCATTAATTCATTTGTGGATACGTCATGCTTTCCTTCAACCATTTCAATCACGAGCCGCTTTTCCTCGTCGAGTTCTGCAATAGAGGTGCGAGCGCGGCTTCTACGACGTCTACGGAAAGCGACTTCTTGAACTGCGTCAAGTCGTGCTTCATGTCCACTTGCCACTTCTCCACTTCGTGCTGGATGGTCTCAAGAAGAGAGAGCGCGTGCGTCTCGTCCTCCTCAGCGAGCGCCCGCACGTACTCGCTCCACACCGCGTAGTTTTCCTCAAGTTTCCGCACCGAATTGTACGACTCGGATATACTTGACTCGAACATGCCGATCCGCACTTTCAGAGCCTGGTGGTAGTCGTGGGTGTCACGCACCGTAGTGGCTGCGCGTAGCAAACCAGACGCGCCAAAGATGAAACCAAGCAGCATGGCAAAGTACCCCATGTACGTGTACAGCCACAAATTTTTCTTCGCTGGCTCGATGGCGTTGCGTTGGCTACTGCGAGACCCACTAGACACCGTGTTCGAGCGATGGGCGGTGTTCCCTTCACGATGCAATCGACCAATATCTTCTGCTCGGGAACGACTTTCAGACTGCACGGCAACTGGTTCTCTGTTCTTGGCAGCATCTGCTGGCTTCACACTCCGTTGCAGCGGAGGCTCCATGGAGCTTCGAGTGCCGTTTTCGTTTCGGACGAGAGCTTCAAAGCTGCTGGGATCCTGGCTTGAAAACTGAGCAAACAATGCTGAGCTCCCCGCCATTGTGCCTCTTCTTTCAGCTAACGATGGTCGAGAATTACTGGCCTCGGCTTCCCTCAGTATTCCTTGAAACTGTCTCTCCACTTGATCACGATCGAAATTGGCATTCGGCTGCTTCCCAAGTCTTGGTCGTTGCGATGGATAGTCTGGTTGGCGGGATTCATAATGTCCAGCACTGTGCTGGGAGTGTCCGCTCTTTCTGTTGGTTGGAGGTCTGACACCGCGTGGATTGCCGTCCCTGCTCTTCTTTTCAGCAGCGCGAGTCTCAGCAACTCCCTCGTTCTTAAACTCTGCTTCGATCTCGAATAAATGATGGGTCGCATCAGGTCCGCGAACTGGGTACGAGAAGTCACGCCCGACAGAAACTGGTTGTTTAGCAGCTGAACTCGTGTCGATTGTATCTTCATGCGAGTTTGGTCGGTGTGGTTGGTCGTTGGGAGCAGAACGCATCCGATCGGCGCTTCGTGGTCGAGCAGTCGGAGATTCAGCAACCTTGCTCACACGAGGTTTGAGCGGGAGCCCACGCACATCCACCTTAGTGAGTGCCTGCAGCGTTGCCATGGTCTTCTGGATACCTTTCAGATTCTCTAGCGCATTTTTGGTCAGATTATCTGGGCTTTCTTCCTCACGACGAACTCGCTCACAAGCATCTGGCACCTTCTCCACGTAATCCCTCGCCGTCACTTCGCGGCTGATCAGCATTGTCTCCTCAATATCCGCATCGATGGAACTCGCCACATTTTTATCGAATGCGTTCTCGATCGCAGTTTCTTGAGCGCCGGAGTTTGGTGTAGTTGTAGCTTTCTCTTCTACGGTGGGCATGGTTATCTGCTCCGCAATAAAATCTGCTCTCTGTGGCGGTTCTTGTTCAAACACAGCTGAGCCCAGTGAGATCGCTGGCGGAAGCGGCTCTTCCTCCTGCGCAAGTAGCAATGCTTGTTCACGTGGCAGTTGCGGATGAATAGAGCCTGGAGTTTCATCTGTAATGACTGGAGCAACCGACAGTTGTGGCTCTTCACTTGGTAGCAGTTGCGTCACAGTAAGAGGGATGCTCATAGCAATACTGACTGGGACAGGGACTGGGTCTTGTCCTCTCACCTCGTTTTCATCGGTGCTTGTAGTGGTCTTCCGCCTTGGTCGCACGGTTACATTACTGTCAGATCGAGGTGGAGTTGGCGCAGCATCTGAACTCGGAATTGGATTGTCGAGAAAACGATCACGAACATTGGAAGCTGTCGACAGGTTCTCTTGACCTGCACTCATCGACGGGTTCTTGCTCGCGAGCGTGAAGTTCACCATTGATAGAGACGTCGATTCGCCTCGTCGAGGGATACAACTCGGAGAGTTCTTGGGTTCAACTGGTGGAGAATCTTGGGAGCGAGAGATCCCAAATGCTCGTGAAGCGAGCTGGTTTCGTGGTACTGGACTTTTCGTCGAAGAAGATGGAATTTTCGACCCTTCTGCTTTGAGATCCATTCGCGATCGACGAAAGATATCATCTGGCCTTGTGGATGCTGGGGGTACGGGGATTCCCGTCGAGGTCAGTTGTGGCTCTGCTTCGGAGCTCCCTGCACTCACCTTCGATGGAGACAGACGGGGGATACCGGATTTCGTTGGCTTTGGTTTTTCGCTCCCGTCTTCTTGGAAGAGCCGCCGTGGGATCGATGGATGGGCTGCAGTATCCTTCGGACTCTCCTTGGTTTCCTGGTTCACGCGCTTCTTTCCTGGCGGCGTAGCGACATGAATTTCGACCTCTTGGCTTTCAATGGATGCGCTCTTTTGGTACAGCGAGCGCTGCTTTGCGAGCGTCTTGCTGCTCTTCTCCGTTCTGCTCACTTTCTTCTGCAGTTCTGGGTATTTCTTCAAAATCGCCAGTGAGATGACCGCGTGAGGCTTTTCCTTCAGTAGCAAATCTCGCGCTGGACCGGATGGAATATCGACGAGCTCCCCAACACGCTCTTCCCTACAAATCAATCGCCATAGTATGAGCAACGATATCATTCAAAGATTCAGGAGATACATACAACTAATTATAACAGCAACGTACCACAATGACGCAAACGAGCAGAGAACATCTCGAGTGGCACTTCGTACTTGCTGCGCAGGATCCGGAAGCCCACGACGGATGATTTCCACCACCTCACCGTAATGCGGCTCGATTTCTTCTTTCTGCCAGCACGCGAGGATCACGGCAAGTTGCTCCAACATCAGCATGCGGGTTTTCTCTGCGTTTTCGCGAAACAAGTGAGTCAAATACACGCCATCAACCACCTAGACAACGTGAGCTTTTGAATCAACGCACAAGCGCAAACTTACCTTGTGGAGATTGCGCGAAGATCTTCTTGAAAAACTGCAGATCGTATCGAACATGCTCGGATATCACCTTGAATAGCATCGCGCCAGGTTGACGCACAGCACCGGACGCTCCTTTCGCTGTGCTCACCAGCGACGGCAGCAGATCATTTGCCAGCTCGCGGAAGTCTCGTTTCATGACTTTCACCATGCGCACGATATGCGAGCACACTTGGCCGACCAGTTTCGACCTGAACCCTGTAATCTGTGCGCCGAGCTCATTCTGCATCCGAACGCAAACAACAGAAGAGAACAGTGTCAGCGGGCATCACACCCAGCTAACCTCATGGCGCTGCACCATGTAAAAAGTAACACTTACGGAGATCGGCAGAAGCTGGCGCGCGACGTCTTGCATCGACTGCTGCTGGTCGAGCGTCTCGATCGCATGCGCCAGCTCGTCCAGCGCGTTCGAGATGTCGCTCCATTCTGCGTCCGCTGTCGCCAGCACCTGCTGCGTCAGCTGTACCTGCTCTCGCATAACAACACCAACAGCACCAACACAGCTTTGATGAGTACATACAAGCACACATGCATGCCCTTGCGGTTCGCCCACGTAAACAAAGTCGTCAAGCTCCATCAGCGCGCACGCACCTGCCGCGCTACACGCTCCATGCTCTGTCGTTCAGTGCGCCGGCTCGTTGCAGTTGCCATAGCGGATTCCACACAAACAAGCAAGCGCGCGCTTTTTCTCGCTTTGTCGGATCCCACTCGAATTAGAATCTCAAGTACGTATAGATGGGATCATTATAAAGTAGAATGTAAACAGCATAGCCGCAACAATATTCTAGTGAATGACATGCCTCTCGCGGACTCACTATTCTTATCCTATTTTAGAGGTTTAACAAAAGCGACAAATTTAATTTTGTTAAGTACAAGCTGTTATTTATGTTTCATTTCCTGTTTTTCATGCAAAGGTTTCTCTTTCGTTTGTATATCCCCAAACATAATACGCTTAGACCTGCTTTTGTATCGACTCGCTACTGTTGTTAGTTTGTACATTAATAAGTACGAGTGACAAAATTGCGTTTGAATAGGAAGCATACAAAACGCCATACGATTCACTTTCGTCACTATGAACGACATTTTGGCACATTCGTGAAAACCCCACTGTGCCAAAATACATTTCGATAGTGAAGAAAGTGAATAGTATAGAGATTTGTATACTTTGGCGACAGCGTGCATTTTGGCACAGATTCAAATACAGCGCCTCTATAGTGAATCTTACGAGGTTATTGCACGAAAGTAGCAAAGCGAATGAACTTTTCGGAGAGTCTCTACATTATGAGCACTTCGACATAAAAACTCATCAAAAATCCTCCTCTCTCCTTTTCATGCTTCTCCCTTCGTCCTCCTTCACTTCAAAGCCGAAAGCGCAAAGACAACAACATGGTGAACAGACTGAGAGCCAAGAGCCCCATCGTCATGTTCGTGTTTTGAGCACGACACGTCGAGACTCCTTCAAAAGCGTAACCTGTAACCCAAGTGAAATGACGTGTTTGAATGTCATTTCACTCACTCAAAAACGGTTTCTGGTGCACGCAGCAAGTTCCAGTTCACATTGGAATTGACTGCTCAGCACGCAGATGCAGATACAGATGCGTACGACCAGATTCTCCTCAAGGATGCCGCCTTCTTTTCTTCTGTGGCGGCGGCGAATCTCTTCGATTGCTTCGAGTGTCTCTCCTGCATGCTGCTGCTGGTTAGTTGGTTGGGCAGCTGAGGCAACGAACGCATCGATTGCAAGAGAGCGCGTGTGAAACCGGATTCGTGACGAGGGGGGAGGGGGTGACGACAAAAGATCCCTCGAAACACGCGGTTTGCTAAAGGCCAAACGTCATGCGTGTCATTACTTCCTGTTTGCAGGCGGCTCTGCAACCTCTTCGTACGGCTCAAAATCCGCATATTGGAATTGCGCGAATTGTATGTATCACACCTCTCACGGTATAAGCTGAACAGGGATGAGGCAGCGCGAATTTGGCGTGTTTCTTTGATCAGCGAGCCTGTCAGGTTAAATCCCGCCTGGCCCTTCCCTTCACAGAACATCTTGCAATTTGTATGGTTCATAAAACCTCGCTCAAATTTTCTGCTATAGAACCTCGTTATCGAGGTGATTCGAGGGGGCTTCTATTGAAGGCAGGCTGAGTTGTCGGGTGCAATGAGTGTTCCCATTCACCAACTTGGCGCAACGTCCACACTTCCCTCCAAGCGTAAGTCCCTTCCTCCATTCCGTCTCCAAGCCGCCGCCGCCTCGTTCACCTCGTTCGCCCTTCACTCGCCTGCTCGCTGCGGTATTGGCATTCTGCTCGTACTCGTGCATGAAGATGCCAGCGTTTCCTGCTGACTCGTGACGTGAAGGACCCCGTTGATGTGCATGACCGAATCTGACCTACCTGTTTGGCTGTCTTTATCGTTCATTGCAGATAACAACAACAAAAGCAATCAACAACTATGACCGTCGATCTCACGCGCGAACAGATGAAGTCCTACTGGGCCGAGCACAGGTACGCATCTAACGAATGCCGTGTTGCTCTGTCTGCTGCGATTACCTGATTGAGACTGACGTGCTCGCTGCGATTGCGCTTGTTTCCCGCTACAGCTCGTCAACCACCATCGAGACCATGATGCTCGACACGAACGCCAAGACCCTGCATGAATTGGAGATCCCCGAGATCCTCGAGAAGGCGCCTGCCATGGAAGGCAAGGACGTCCTGGAGCTCGCGGCGGGCATCGGCCGCTACACGGGCATCATCAGCCAGACCGCCAAGTCTGTCACCGCTGTGGAGTTCATTGAAGACTTCCATAACGCGAACGCCAAGGCGAACGGCCACTTGGGCAACATCACGTTCCTGTGCCAGGACGTCGTGCACATGGAGGCGGAGCCGAACTCGTTCGACGTGATCTTCTCCAACTGGATCTTCATGTACCTGAGCGACGAGGAAGTGAAGGCTTTCGCGCAGAAGGCGGTCAAGTGGCTCCGTCCAGGCGGCAAGCTCTTCTTCCGCGAATCCTGCTTCCGCCAGTCGGGCGACGTTAAGCGCGGCGTGAACCCAACCAACTACCGCCACCCAAGCTTCTACATCAGCGCGTTTGGCTCGGTCGTCTCGGAAGAAGCCGCTGGCGCGGGTTTCTTCAACCTGGACTCCTCGAGCAGTGTGTCTGTGTACCGCAAAATCAAGAAGAACAACGGTCAGGTGTGCTTCAACTACACCAAAGTGGTCAAGGAAGGCGACGCCAGCTCAGTCGCGACGTTCCAGAAATTCCTCGATGAACAGCAGTACTCCAACAAGAGCATCACTCGCTACGAAAAGATCTTCGGCAAGGGATATGTGAGCACTGGCGGTCAGAGCACGACGACGGAGTTCGTCGAAAAGCTCAACCTGAAGAAGGGCGAGCGCGTGCTGGACGTCGGCTGCGGCATTGGCGGCGGCGACTTCTACATGGCGCGCCAGTTCGGCGTCTCGGTCGTCGGTATCGACCTCTCAACCAACATGGTGCACCGCGCGCTCGAGACCTCGATGAGCGACGCCACCACGGACGTGGAGTTTGAGATCTGCGACGCGACTGTCCGCGACTACCCAGCTGAGTCGTTTGATGTGGTGTACTCGCGCGACACGATCCTGCACATCGCCGACAAGGAGGCGCTCTTCGCCAAGTTTTTCAAGTGGTTGAAGCCTGGCGGCCGCGTGCTCATCTCGGACTACTGCTGCGGCGAGCAAGAGCAGAGTGACCGCTTCAAGGCGTACGTCGCGAGCCGCGGGTACCACTTGCTCTCGCCGTCGCAGTACGGCCGCGTGCTCGAGACCGTCGGCTTCACGGATGTGGTCGCGGAAGACCGCACAGAGCACTTTGTGGAGGTGCTCAAGGAAGAGCTCGAGCGCACGCTGATCACCAAGGACGAGTTCATCAAGGAGACGTCGGAGCAGGACTTTGACGACATCGTGAACGGCTGGAAGTCCAAGCTCGTGCGCTGCGCAGACGGCGACCAGAAGTGGGGTCTCTTCATCGGTCAGAAGGAGTAAATAAATAGTATAAACACATGGCGGTAGTAATCGAGCGAGTCAATGTGAACGCAAACAGGGCAGCGAGCGAGTGAGTGATTGGCAAGCGACGAGGTCTGCATTTTTCCTTTTTAATGTTATAGACAGCGTCCGAATATAAAGAGACACAAAATAGATGGCGTGATGCGATGCAATGACCTTGGAATCCTGTGTGAACGTTGTTAATACTCAAACGAGACGAAGCTGCTCGAACGTGTGGTGGAGGACGACAGCGTTGGGGGTCTTGTTCGTCTTCGTCGTCGCCGTCGTCATCATTGTGGTTGGTCCGAGTCCACAACAGTCGTGTCCTTGCTTGGTGGATCTAACCTCGCGTTGTGCTAAAATGCTGAGTAGATAGGCGCCCAAGCTCTGTGTCATCCAGCTTCAACTTGACTGCCACTGTCTTCACCACGAGATGTAGCTGCTGACTGCGCCGCCAAGAGCTCGTGCAAGAACGTGACGCCAAACTTGAATGCATCGCCACCACCTCCAAAGTAGTTCTTCGTGTCTACTCGCTGGAACGCATCTGCGAGGTCCACACCCAGCTCCAGCTCCATATAGCAGCCACTGCGTCCACACAAACGTCTTATGTTGTGACACCAGCAGCAGCGAAGAGCTTATTGTCGTCCATTTCGAGGTCGAACGTGAGCAGCTGCTGCTGTTGTGAATCCCTGAATATTGAGTGCAAGGGGTTCGGAATGGATCCAATTGCAAATCTTTTTCTGTTTCCTGAAAAGTGTAGCCATCTATTTTTGTATCCAGAACTATTTCTTCGATGAATAGTATCTTTGCTGATTCGCTCCTTCCACACGAGCTGCTGCACTTTCCAACAGATGGCTGGTTGGTTGTCCATTCACCATTCTCAGAATGCTTCGGCAAACACGTCGAAGTGTGGTTTGTTCGCTTCTGCGCTCGCGTTGCAAGCCGCTACGTGGTCCTTCACGCGCTTCGTGAGCTGCTTGCTGGCGCAGATGAACACCGCAAGACGCTCACCGTGGCGTTGGCGGTCGGTCTGATCCCCGTATTGCGTACCAACATGTGAAAAGAGCACGCGCCAGTCGGGCCGAGTGCGGTGCAGCTTCATCGTCATACAACAACAGCCCCTGACCTCCAGCGAGCGCGAAGAGCTCCATTGGCGTACCTGGAAAGAATGCGGGCTTCCCAAGGTGTAACCGGCTGCACTCGTTGGAATATCTGAACGAGATGACGTCAAGTGCAAGTGAATCTCGACCGCGCGTTTGTATTTGGAGTGCGACAACACATCCTGGAATTCGTCGAGGATGCTCAGGACCCACGGCAGCTGGTGCGCTTTCCGTGTGGACCAGACAAACACCACCTTCTCGGGCACCATTCGCTTATCCCCAGAGCGCAATACCTCGGCAGTAACACTGGCGTTATGTATCTCCTGGCGCCAGGTGTGGAGAACGTAGCACAACGAAGACAGAAATGGGGTCACTCCGATCCCCGCAGCGATGAAAACCACCACTCTGTAGCGCACAAAGAGCACGGTGGATGTGCCGATTGGGCCATTGAGGCGCACGACGAGCGCTTTTTTCTCTTGAGCAAGCTGAATAGCGAGAGCTCGCGTCCAATCACCGACTTGCGCGATGTGCAGCTGCACGAAATCGTCCTGAGGCGCCGAGCTGACGCTGAACGGATGCCACTCGAGCCGCGAGATCGACGGCACCTGCACAAGCACAAACTGAGCAAAAGGTGATGCAAATAAGCGCCAGTCTACCAGGACCAATGAGTAGGGATAAGCACCCTACCATTCCAGGCTTGAGCTTGAATCCGAATGTTGCGGGCTTGGTAAGTTTCAGGAGCACTGTATCGCTCTGGATATCAAAGATGACGACACGCGTCTCAGAAAATGCGATCTTGCGCCGCTGGTGGTACTCGCGAAGGTACAGGATCAGCGGAAAGAACAGCCAGTAGGGGGCTTGAAGTGCTCCCATCCAGCCCGCCGCTCCGTGGATCTACAGTGACAGAAGACAGAACATCTCAGCAGTAGCTCAAATGCTTCTCTGGATCACGAAATAGATGGACAATACGTACCAGTAGAAGACCGATGAACGGTAGAAACGCCATGTGGACGATGAGGAACGCCCGATAGGAGCGATCTCGCACACAGGGAAGGCAGAACAGAGTCGCCACGAGCATGCACGCAAGCATGAGCAAACCCGTCCAGATGGGGAGTTCCACGAGCATCTTCGATAAAGAAGCGTCGCGTAGAAACTGGTGGTGCTGGTACACTGACTGCTCCCAATCAGCATTCGAGCAGGTCCGAATCATAAACAAGATGCAAATCCACGCCAGTGAGTGCACGGTTGATGCTATGAGCACCACGGCGCCTGCGAGTTTGTGGAACGCTATGTGCTTCTCAATCGGCGTGTTGATGATGCTGGAAACGTGCCCAGAAGAAGGTTTGCGTATCCCTCCAAGCAGCAGCAGCGAGCGCACCCGTGTGACGCTGTGGTAACAGATGAAGAGCAGCGCGAGTGTAGCGTTGATCAGGGCGCACTCAGCGCTGCCCTTGGCGATTCCGGGCCATAGCCACACGACCGAGTCCCGCGGATAGCACGAGAAGCGCAAGATGAACCCGAGGCAGTTGATCGCAAAGTAGATGGTGAGCCACGAGAGACTCACTCTAAGGCGGAACCAGGCGGTCTTGAGCTTCTGGGGTACCAGAGACCTCTGTTGACCAGTCGGTCCACCAATTTCAGCAGAGATTATGGTAACTAGATCTGAAGTAGTTTGATCCGAACCATGCTGTTGATGATACTCTGTCGTTGGAGTCAAAGGATACGCGAACCACGAGCAATACTTGTCCAGGGTCTGGAAGAACTCGGTTGGCACCTCTTGGCCGAATGGAGAGACCTCCACGCAGAAGTCCGTGGGCAGTGCGAATTGTACTCGAGCGCCGCCGGAGTCGCTAGGACTGTCCATTTTCAGGAATGACCAATGTGAGTGAGGTAGTGGTCCATGTTTATAGTGCCTCAAGTAATGAAACAGAGTTGTGTTGCAAATGAAAGGAGGAGCGGGCATCAAACCAAGCGATTTTCATAAGCACATCAATCAGCAGTATCTCAATTTCGCGTTCTTCTCCATCAATTTCCAATTTCTGATGGGAGCATCTTCTCTAAAAACTCACAATGATTTTTATCTACCAAGTGTACCATATCAACACAGCTTTTTGGTCTTCGCTTTTGACTTGCTTGATTACGACGCGCGCGATTGACTCATCAGTCTTGAGAGATTGTCCTGGAACTCCTTCTCGATACTCTCCAGATTCTCCTGGCGTTGTCGCTTCAGCAGCGCAATCTGCTCATCAATGGTCAACACCGCCTGATGCTGAGACTTCGTTCGACTGTTCTCATCTCTCAAAAGCTGATCCAGCGACAAGTGGATCACATCAGTGTGACTCGGACGCATGACCGCATGTTTTGGGGACGATTTCTTTCGGAATGATGGGGCATCGTCAAAGCTGAACATCTCATCATCGTCATCGCCGCTTGTCGTACCCAAGCGAGAGCCACTCATTCTCGAACCGTTGGCACCACACTGTTGCCGGAGCTGCTGGAACTTGCGTCTCCATTTTGCAGACTCTTCTTGTCGAATCTTGTTTACTCGGCTCTGCAGCGACTCGAAGCGCAGCAACAGGTCGCGATGCAGCGTCTCCACTTCGATGCTGGCATCGCGACCAAAGTTCGTCGCGGGGTCCCATCGCAGGTAGTAGCGCGTCCAAAAGTGCAGCGCTTTGATGGCGCAGCACGGGATAATCACGTCTTCGAACGAGCCCATCTTGCCAATGCGGCTCTGCTCGTCGCTCTCGGACGCCAAGTCGGCATCGGACGCATTCCACATCCCCTCTGCAGCTTCCGATGCCCGCCCGCCCATCGGTGTGAACAAGGACGACAGCGACGGCCGAGTCGGAGGCGTCGCCGGAATGGGAGGCGATGTTGATGCTGAGACCTGCGACAACGGAGGAGACCGCGGTTGGGACGGTGGTGGCGGTGGTGGCATGACTGAGCCAGTCGATGACTGGAAGTTCGTCAACGCGGACGCCTCCACCTGTTGCGGAAAAGAGAAACCTGAGTCCAAATCGCGGATGATTTTGTGGAAACACGATGATCGGTTGTCCATCATCAAGTCACTCGAGTCCTCTTCTTCGCTGTCGTAGTCGTTGTGGATCCGTCCGTCTTTGCCCGCTTCTTCTTTCGCACCAACGACCAGCTCTTCGTGCATGTCGTGGATGAACTCGTCCAAGTCGCCTCTGCCAACGTGCTCGCGGGCTTCTGAATTGTCGCTTTCGTACCCATCCGAAGACAAGCACCCGCTTAGCTGAGACGAGCTATCAGTATGAACCGACGAGCCGTCATTTACATAGCGTCGCTGGACTTGCTCGACTTTCTCGGCGTTGAACTGCTCCGAGCCGTTATTTGTGGACGACTTGACTGGGATCTCATAGCACTGGCGTGTTGCTGTCACACTCGACTTCCACTTCTTTCGTGGCGCTTCGTGTGGATGGTAGAAAGGGTTCTCAATCACCGCGCGATCGATCGTGTTCATATACGTCCAGAGTGACACGGTCGGATGGTTCGATTCCTCATAGACACGCACTCGCTCTGAATTGTACAGGAACGTGCCAAAGCGGCACGAATACAAATGGTCGAGAATCAGGATCAAGTACCGCTCGTTGAACTGGAACGAGATGGGAAACTGGGTCAGGATCTGGTAGACGCAGTCAATCCACTGAAGAAACACTGGCGAGATCTCGGACGATGCGTTGCTGAGTCCATGGCCCGTGCGATCGCGGAACTTGTGACCGAAGCTGCACCACTCCTTCTCGATCAGCACTTGAAAGCCCTGGACCGTGCGATAGTACGGATCCATCATCAGCTGCGCGAGACTCGTGAGCTGCGCCGTGCGATCCCATCCATCGCTGCAGTGGATTAGCACACTGGACTTTTGCTCCTTGACGAGACGAACAATCTCGACAGCAGATTCAAGGATCTTGGACGTGTGCTCCATCCAATGGGTCGAGTCGAGGTGGTCGAGCCATTTCTCATTGTTCTGCTTCCCAATGCACATATCCAACAGTTTGTTGTAGCTCTTTCGCATCGTGTGGATGTTCTCGATCCCCATAAAGATCAACTTGCACTCTGTAAGCACCAGCGACGACTCGATCACCTCCAAAAGCTGAATGCGGTCGCTGCTTGTGTCATCGTCGTCGCCATACGCACTGCCAGCGCTCGTAGGCGCGCCAATGGAATTGAAATTGTTCTCGAAATCACTTGCCGTGGCTGGAGAGCCAGCCATTGTCGACGTCTCTACAGCAGCAGCGGCAGACGCGACCATGTCAGCATACTTCAGGGATGCAGTGGCATGGCGTGTCTCGTAGTGGTCTGTGAGCTCATAGCCAGCTCGACCCACTGTCTTCTGCGCGACAGCATTCTTCCACGGCCGAGCGTCAATGATAACTAATTTGCTAGACGACGGGTTCGCGGCAGCAATCGCTTGGATCAGGAATACATCTTTGTCACACTGCTTCTGACTTAGCCCCACGAGAGGCTGACTGCTTCGACATATCACGGCACCTGTATGGATATCTCGCCATGAGAGCACCGGGATACGTCCTTTCGATCGGAACTTTGCTGCAACAGACAGCACACTGTCGGAAACAGTCGCAGGGACTGCATACAGCGACGGGTATGTCTGGCAAACGCCATACTTCTGGTTGCTCTGGCTGATTCGCCAGCGACTCGAGGAAGACACACCCATGCGCTGAAACTCCGCCACGGGGTTGTACACTTTCCAGCCGTCTTGCACACCGTCGAAGATCTCCATCGACAGCTTGGCAAACTCCTCTTGCGGGCCCGACGGTTCACCAAACGCATACTGTCGAATCAAAGAGTACGTGCGGTCAAAGTTGCTGAACGTCTGCTTCGAGACCAAGCCGCTGAAGAAAAACTGTACGTGGCGAAAGTCTTTGCAGACAATGTCGAGCATGCCGCTATCGGTCTCCGCCATCTCTTTCTTCTTCAAGCGCTCGACCGAGACAATGTTGATCGCCTGGTACGCGTGCACTGCTTCACTGTGGAAATCGCTCGCATATGGCAACTCATCTTCTTTCACGTTGCTCTTGGAATTGACACTCAAGTCTGCCGAGAAGCGCGGGTCCCCTGAATCTCGATCCGCGTCGCTCTTGGCGTCGCTCATCGCGCCAACGTACGGGCTGAACACGATGCGGTAGTTTGTGATGTACAACGTCCCTAAATGGTCCACGCGCTCCATGAAACGAATCCGCACATTCTCACTGCACACCAAGCCGACTTCGCCTGGAAGAGTCTGCATGCGATAGTCCTGACTCGTGTCGTCGCTCTCGTGGTCTCGGTCATCATATAGGTGATCCGTGTTTCCGAATTGCGCCGAGAGACGGCGGTTTGTCGGACCCGCCATATCACCAACCGTGCGGCTTCGATGCACTGGCGGCTGGAAGAACATGCCGCTCGCGTGGGCGACCGACTCGGTCATGGCGCGCGCCTTGCGTCTCTGCGATGGAAGACTTCCACGGCGCGGCAGCTGATGATGGGTGGCATTGTGACCTGTAATCGAATCGCGCGGTCCTTGGGGGAAGAGCAAGTACGTTTCATCTTCGGTCTGCTGCTGCATCAGCTGCTCCTGCATCCTCTCTTCGACCATTTTCGCGTGTGCTTTCTTCGCCGCCACGCAGCACTTTTCACAGACGCGCACGGGCGTGAGGAACCCCGCCGCGACCAGCGGAATTCTCGCCGAGGAGCACGCGTCGCAGAACACGTTCCCACATCGGCGACAGTGGTGCCGCCGCAGCACGAGCGAGAAGGACGAGTGGCAGCCGTAGCACTTCTCCGCGAGACTGTCGGGTATCCACGGTACGCTCTTCTTGCGCTGGTGCTGCGGACGCTGCTGCTGCTGATTGTTGTTGTTGTAGTGCTGGTACACGTACTGCCCTTGCTGATTGTGCGGTGAACTGGGGACAAAAAACGCATCCCCGCTCGCGGTGGACCCCGACTTTCGAGACGACGACGACATGGTCGACGGCGACGCAGCCACAAATCTTGAAGCCTGCGGCGCAGAAGTTGAAGGCGCAATGTACGAGCTGCCACTGTTGGCGTTGCTGCTGTTGGCGTTGCTGCTGTTGGCGTTGCTACCGGGGGTCCTGGACGCGCTTTGCGGTGTCGCTGTGGTCGTCGCGCGTCGATGCGAAGAAGAAGCCGCCGCTGACGAGGGCGTGGCGGATGAGGTGACCGTCACCGGCGACGTGGAGAAGAGCAACATCGCCTCCTGCTCCGTGCTTGTCGTCTGTATCGGAATGGGCCGCGGCCGCGTGACGCTCGTAAAGTCGACCGGCGTCTGGAACGTACCGCCGCGGTGGTGGTTCATCCTGTTGTCTCGTTTCGTCCTTGCTGTCTATCTGTCGGTTCGGTCGGTCTTGACTGAGCACGTCGGGGCGGAACGAGGAATGGAAGAGAGAGCTCGGAAGGCACTCGGAAAGAAGGGGGAAGTTTTTTGTACCCGTGCAGGTAATCCGGGTTCGATCGTTTTGTGAATCGATCAATCGTGAATGTCTGGGGGTGGGACTCGCCACGACTTTGCCTCGACAGGTTCAAGCTGGTCGATCGCCGGTCGGTCTGTATCGCTCGCTCTGCTGCTCACACACGAGGTGAGAGAGTTGTTGCGGTCAGCCGCGCACCGGGCGCGAGTGAGGTGGACAGGCAGACAGACAGTGAGGAGACCGCTGTGCGGTTAATGGCACTCGTTCTGGTTCCTTCTTCGTTCTTCGCGCGCTTGACTCAACCTCAGTCAACTCAAAGGGAAACGACAGTGAGGAAACAAGCACAGGAACCAAACCCGCGCAAGAGGATTCTGTACTATTGCGGCTCGCTGAATTGATATTATACCTACAAAGATAACAGCGGATACATAGTCTTGAGGCGTACTTAAATGGGTAGATTGCGCCTTAAGTTTACAGCGAGTGCTCACGTCCGACTGTGAAAAGTGTTTTTCCGCGGATTTCTGTGATAACTACGCTCCTTTTTGATTGTGCAAATATCCGCATTCCTGACCAGCAATTTTGGCAGACGCAAGAAATTCTGTTTTCACAGCTCGCAATCGCTTTGGATGCCTCACGTGTCGTTGTTATTGTGACTCGAATCGAACCACCCAAGCAAGCGTCACAAGAGAGGTCTTGTTACATCAAAGCTGGTGAATACACTCAACAGTTAGGCAGGCAACATGCATTATACACAGCTGGGCCAACCTATTACTCCAGAATCTCGCGTGAAAGGTTCACCTTGAACCCTTCCAGCAACAGCAACACTGATTTTTCGAGCTTCCGAGCGAGAGGTATCATGTCACAGCCCCTGAAGGCATTTTGTTGCTGGAAAGGGTTCACCTTTCCAGCTTCGTGTGTTGACGAGCAACGAGTGATCGAGAGACAGGGAGTGCTTGTGCCAGATATGTTGCCCTGTGCTCAACATCCGAT
>JALBZD010000415.1:0-28750 GCA_038050675.1 Globisporangium cylindrosporum | reverse complement strand
TCGGAAGTTGGTCTCGTGGTAGAGCGTCTTTGTCACGATCTCTTGCGCGAGGTGGCGGTACTCCTTGGCTTGGATGTTTGTGAGCTGAACGCTAGGGATGCTACTGTGGTGGCTGTGGTGGCTGTGGTGGCTATGGTGGCGGTTTTCGTCGCGTCGCGAGCGCGAGGACGACGACCCGGACTTGGACGAGGTCGGCGTCGCAATGGATTTCATTTTGTCTGTCTGTGTGGATGGATGCATGGATGCAGAGGAACAGCACGAGGCTGGTAGGTAGGATACTAACTTGCAACAGCAGATATGGAGCTGTAAGCAGTGGAGTGGAGTGGGAGGGGACTTGGACTCTCGCGAGTGAATTGACGAATGACCGAGAGAAGAGCAAGAACCCTCCCTCACAAGGATGTATATAGGGACGCGAACGAACGTGGGGGCGAGTAGTAGAGAGGATGGTGTCATTGTGACGATGGTACAGAGGAGGAAGGTGCTGATGGACAGCCGGTTGGATGGAGCGATGCGTTAGGACAAGCGGAAGAAGAAGAAGAGCAGTACAGCACAGTAAAAAATACCAATGCGGGGTATGACTTTCAATCAGGCACAAGCACACACGCACTTTGATAGCCAGGCTGAATGCCAGTTGACCTCCAAAATATTCAAGCGTGCATACAGACAGATCGCTGCATCGCTTCTTAGTAGTGCGCGATGACCTTGAAGAGGGCTCTGCAATGTATGGGACATTCAAGATGACGCTTGCTTGGTTGCTCTCAGTGCCTCTCTCGCTCTCGGTGCCTCTCTCGCTCATTTTTGTCCACTTTTCTTCAGGCCGAGTCCTTTACGTGCGTCTTTGTGTTTCTGAGTCGCCCGACGCCATCATGGAGAGTGCAGATGGTCCTCATCCATCACCTCACTCAAGATGTAAAAGAGCAGAACCAAATATGACGCGCATCCCGGTGTGGCCTGGGCTCAACTCTCCATTCTCCAGTGCGGACTAGAGCTGTCATCCCCTCAACTGAAGACGAATCCTCGGTACTCTGAGTACTGCATTGCTTGCGATGATCCCGTTGAAAGGACACTTCAAGTAATCGGCAGACGGTCCATCCTGGTGTGCTAATGCGATTACGACTGTACTAATACACCGTGATTTTTTTGAGAGAGCAAGCGTTGGCGCTAGCAATGCACACATGCGTGGTGCTCTGGATGTAGAAGCCAGGCGATTGTTTTTCTTCATCAAAAGTCTGATTACTGACGACGGCTGATCGCTTGATCACTCACTCATTCTCGCTCAGCCGACTCCACTTCAACGTGATGATGTTGGTGAACGGACATTGAGCGTCCTGAATTGAAGCGCCACGCCTGAACGATCATTTCCGGCTCCTCCCATCTCGAAACACGCGCCGTCCGTCCATCCTCTCGTCCTCGGAACTGCACGGACGGACGCACGGACGCACGGACGCACGGACTCAAGAGGCACATGAATCCACGTCTTCGTGGCACTATTGCACCGTTGGATTGACTTGTTGGATGGACCATGGAGAGCGACTTGCAAACCGCTTGCAGTTGTGGATGTGCATACTGACACCAATTCGCTGGGTAGAAGCTGTAGGTTGTACTGAAGAAGAGTAGGTACAGAGTTGAGCCAAGCAGATAACGATCGCATCTTTTCCTCCGACTCGCCTTTACATCGGAGGACCCTCCGTTTGCTGCAGCTTCTTATCGAAATGAAGATGAGAGAGTGCGCTGTCATCATTACTGGACTGGCAGAGGGAGAAGGGGGCACGCACCGTGAATAGCTCCTGGGAACGACCGGTTCTGCCTCATCGGCCATTTTCCAGGATAGCTCGTCAACAGCATAGCATCATCATTGGATTTGCATGCAAAAAACAAAACTCGGACAGTAACACACTCGTTTCGTGTCATATACGATGCACATTGGTACATTCGCATACACAGACCTAAATTTCTGCCACTCGTTATAGTAAAACGTAGTGTATCGGTTGCGACTTCGATTTGCCATCTGGACGACTAAGCACTGGAGAGTCCACCGACCCGTAGACTTCCACGCTGTAGTTAATACCAGTGCACCGATACGAAGTAGGATTGGATCCGATGAGCTCCGGGAGTGGCTGACGCGGATCCACTTTGAGTGACCGCGACTCGATCACACACGCCTTGCAGCAGAGCACCTTGACGTTCTGTGGCCTGGCGAACAGCACAGTCTTGACGCAGCACTTGGCGCACACCAGCTTGTCGCACAGTCGGCAGGCGCGGGTATGCGAGCCCAGAGGGAAGAACGGCGACCGCTTCTTGTGGCACACGGAGCAGCAGCTTGGCGTGCTGTCCTTGTCCTTGCCCTTGTTCTTGTGGTGCGTGGCACTGTTGTCTTCGGACAGTCTGCCAAACACACTGCTATTGGACTGGGTGAACCTGGACGATTGGCTCACCCACGTGCTGCGCGTGGATGCCGAGATCTCCACGTTGTTCCTTAATGCGAGCTGCGTCAATCGCTTGGCGGCCGCACACTCGAGCGCCTTCGAGATGCCCAGCACGAGCTCCGCGGCAGTGAAGTAGGACACAAAGTCCATCATGTCGCCGCTCGGATCGAAGATTGCCTTGCAGTACATGCCCACGAGTGTCGGCGTGATCTGGCGGTAGATGCAGCAGAGCATCACCTGGGCTCGCACGACCGTATCGTCGGCGAACGCGGGGAAGTCGGGGAGGTCTACAGACTTCATGAGGTGGAAGCCGTACGTGTTGCCGTTGCGATCGGTGTCTGTGCCCAGGTGCTCGAGCGTGCACACGTCGCGGTTCTTGATCATCTTGGTCGTCCCGGGGGTCTCCACGACGCGCCACTTGAGTCCCAGGTACCGGAACGGATCTTCGGGAGTGCCTGTGTCAATGTTCGCGAGCACCGCAGCGTCCTTGTGGTTCTTGTTGAGGAACGAGGTGACAGAGCGCATCTCCTCGGTCGTCTTATGGTGCACGCCGTAGAGCGCGTCCTCGAGTTTGCCTTCCATGCAGCCGACGCCGAGCACCATGGGGAGCAGCGGCACATAGCTACTGCTGTTGTTGTTGCTGCTATGAGTACTTGTCATCGACGGCAGGAATGAACCTGAAGAGGACGGGACCATGCGCTTGTAGACGCGCATGCGCTCCTTGCTGCGCACGAACTTCCAGTCTTTCTCGTCCAGCGTCTCGTTATCCTGGTATCGGAAGTTGGTCTCGTGGTAGAGCGTCTTGGTTACGATCTCTTGCGCGAGGTGGCGGTACTCCTTGGCTTGGATGTTTGTGAGCTGAACGCTAGGGATCTGGTCTTCAGGAAGCGGGAACGCTGGGGCATTGGTCGTTGTAGTCATACTGAGGACAATGAACGAGGCTGTAGCTGCTACTGCTAGAGGATTGGATCAGTGGACGACTGGTTGCAGGCACCGACCTGGGGAGATCAGTGAGGTTCGTATTTGGATTTCAAGCTTATACACTTTACTCAGACTGAGGCTTGTTGATGCGCTTGTGAGGGCGAATTCGTGGATGGCGAGGGCGAGACCTCAAGCTCGACTGGCGCGCGAGTGTGTGTGTGAAGGCAGAGAGAAAAATCCGATTACCAAAAGCCATCATCGTTACCTTTCGTCCTCTCTCGCGCTCGAAGCAGCCTCTGAACCTTTTTGTACACTGACTTGTCCATATGCTGCGGTTGGCATGTTCCTTTCTGTGGTTTGCGTTATTATAATAGACGACTGGCATGTGAATCTGGCTGCTTACCAATGACACCCAGCTGTGGTGTACTTGTTGATTTGCTGGGCCGGGATACGACAGCCACAGCAGACAAGAACTGGTCCAGTTTCATCCATACCAACCAACTTCTGACTAATGTAAGCGAATGGGATGCAAGCTGGTTCGACAGGCTTGCCACTTGTATCTTGAGGGTTCCCGGTACACACACACCACACACCTGTTGCTGTTGATGACCACCAACCAACCAGCTGATCCATCTGACTCAGATCGTGCATTGTTGATCTTGGACTGAAAGCCTTCGTGCATGCGTAACCACAAGTGACTTGAATCAGATATGCTAGGTCTTGAAGATGACTACAATTTGTTTATGCTTGGACAAGTTCTGCCTGAAGGTATACTGACTGACTCGCAGTGAAGCGTGGAGCCAATTGAATATTTTCGTGTGTATGGCCAGCATCCCCATTGCTCAGCCTCCCTCACATCAGCAGAGTCAAACGGATGCCTCGCCGCAGCTGTTTGTTCTCGTGATGGCAGGTCAACAATCCTATTTACCCTTCGGTATCTTTCGGAGCCCACCTTGGCAGATGTATTACAACGATGTCGAGATGAGCCTGAATAGCCCTCGACATCCTAAGCACCACTCTGGTCGCCGTGCACAAGCTAGCTGCTCAGTTTTTTCGTCTTGGTCAAGCAACTACTTCACGATAATGCGTACGCAGTGTTCTCTACTCTCAGTTACACATTTAGGAATATGCAACGACTACGGCCATACTGCATTCATTTCCTATACAAACACATGCATTTAGTCTATCGATTTGCTTTAGCGTTCTACATCTCTATTCGGTTCAGTATCGTGTACAGTAGTAGTTGATTGTTGTTGTTGTCGTGGGCGTGGTTACTTCTCACTCATCCTCGAGTGTCTCTTCGTTGGCTTCCCAGTTTGTCGGCGCATTCTTTGCTATCCCGTTCAGAAGGTCAAAGCCAGTAAAAAGCTCAGCAGATGCGACTCGCGGCGATGTGAAACGGGTTCGCGCCTTGCGCCGCGATGAAGCAGGATCGGCAAAAGCGCAACCGCTTCTCCAGAATGCTGCCTTCATTCAGCAAGTTGAGCGCGAAGCTAGTCTTCCACACGATCAGGCAGCTCGAGCAGCACATCTAAGGAACGACCCAGCCATACAACCAAGATATGCATGAGCCTCGCAGTACTTCGCAATAGAAAAAGTTCAATTAGACTGTCGAATAATGCACGCACGAACCTGCTCGCAGAGCTGGCACGGATAGCCGCGCTTGCACACTCCAAATGACTTGAGGCAGATGTTACACGCCGACGGGTCTTCCAGCCTAATATAATGTATAAGCAAAACCAATTTCAACACGGTCAGCTAGTTAGTCAGTATCATCCGGCAATAGAATAACCATGCACCATGCCAATCTTCCTCGATAGGCTACAGCAAACGTACCGGCTTCGCGGTTCCTCTCGCGCCTTCGCTGCTTGGAGCAGCAGGTTCTGCTGCAGCGCGAAGATGAGTTTGTTGGTCTCGGCCACGCGCATGAAGCCGGGGCAGCAGGTGAGCAGGCGGTTCGCGGCGGCGTACACCACGAGCCGCTGCGGGGTCTTGCGCCACGGGTCCGTGCTCGAGCGCAGGAAGCACTCGATGAGCCCCGAGCCGATGCTCCGATACAGGTAGCAGCACGACAGCCGCCGGCGCACGACCTCCTCCTGGTCGTCGTCGAGCGGCGGGAACGACGACGTCGGCAGGTCGATCGAGTGCATCAAGTGGTACCCGATGCGCTCGCCGCAAACGCTGCGTCGGATACCGATCGACTCGACAAACACGTAGTCCCGGTACCGCGTCACGCCGTACACTTTCGGCTTCTTCATGATCCACTTGAGCGTCACGGAGCGCAGCGGATCGCTCGCCGCGTTCGGCGCGATCAGCGTGGCGAGCACCGCGGCGTCCACCACCGGGTCCTGGATGTACAGCGACTGGATCTTGATCGCCGCTGTCGAGGTGGCCAGCGAGCCGAAGATCATGTCCTCGATCGTACCGATCGTGAAGCCCACGCCGAGCAGCTGCGTGGGGAGCGCGCTGTTGTTGTGATGCTTGTGCTTGTGGTGGTGCTGGGTATTCGGTTGCTGCTGTTGCTGTTGGCTCTGTGAGATCGTGGAGGCGGCTCTGGGTATTGCTGTGGGCATGGCCGGCATCTCTGTCGTCACGGCCATCGCCTCTGCTGCTGCTGCTGCTCTTGTTGCTGTCGCTTGCTTACTACGACGCTGCCGCACGCGCCTGTAGACGCTGAAGCCGCCCTTCTTGCTGCTCTGTATCTTGGTCCAGAGCTTGGGGTCCTTGAGCTCCTCGCGGTTCTGGTAGTACAAGTGCGCCTCGTACGCGCGCAGGTGGTGCTGCACGAGCCCCTCGGCCTCGACCTCGAGCCGTGCCGCCAGCTCCTTGGACACGGTCGTGCACGGCAGCGACGCGGACGATCGACGCTGTTGGTGCCGCTGCTGCGCCTGCAGCTGCAGCTGGAGCTCCTGCTGCTGCTCCATGTCAGTCAGTGAGTCTGTTGTTTGGCGGGTGTTGGAACAGCGCGGGTGCTATGTGGGTGGACTTGTCCCACGGCCGCCGCGAGCCAAGCTATCGATGGAGAGCAAGGGCCGATAGAAGCTTCTGCTGCTGATCGCAGTCTGATACCTGAAGCGCACGCGAGTGACTCAGGAAGTGAGAGTTCCGCGTGGAATTCGATTGAGCGAGCGAGTCAGTCAGGCAGTCACAGGTGGTTACTCACGTACCAGTTCAGGAGAGCCCGACAGTAGACGGTGCGCACTGCCGAGCTTTTATGAACTTGTATTTTTCGTGACGCATTTACTACGTCTTTTCTTACTCTTTTTCGAGCCAAAAAAGTTGAATTGACCTAAAAACAGAGATAGACTCTTTCCAAAACCCTACTCCGACCAAAAACCCTGCTTAAAAACACGCATTTGCCTCTTTCCAGCCCCTAAAACTCGCAGCCAAATGCACCTTCTCTGTCCCCAAAAGTCCGCCTTTCCCGCCAAACCCATACAAAGCAACACTTTTGCGCATCCGCAAAAAGTGGAGCCTGTGAGTCGATTTCGTCCCTAACCGCTCATTTTCACACCCGATTTTCCCCAAATCCGACACATTCCTTAGCAAAAAGCGGCAATTTGCCTGTGAATTTAACCCTAAATAGAGAGATTTAAAATAGCCTCTTATAATGACTTGACGCTAAAATAACGATATTTACGTTTGTCTAAATTGATACAGCATTTGCTTATATATATATTTGATATAAAATAAGCTCTCAAATTGCCTCTCCTTGGGGAAGTCGTCGACAGAAATCACCATTTCCAAGTGTGCCGGATGCTTTGCAGTGCAGGGCATTTCGCGACCTTGCGATCGCTGTCCAAGCGTATATCTCGCGTCCTCGTCTTCAGCAGTCATCTTATCATGAAAGAAGCAATCCGAGATAGGGCATTCTTGCTGCTGCTGGTTGGCTGGCCCCGGCCGGATGGATCAGGATCCACCAGCCAACCATCCAGATGGCTGGACGATCCAAGATTATGATCAACTCTCCAGATCAACTCAATTTGACGATGGCTCGACTAATAACAAAGCAATCGCGCTGCGACAGCACGAGCTGCAGAAGACTGTCTCGCTTTACATGCAGGCAAGCACAAATTTCCTCAAGGCGCGTAAACTGAACTACATGCTGGGAACGGAAGAGCCACATGCGAAAGAGCTCCGAACCATCCAGAGGTGCACTGAGATCTCTACAACACAGCGGCTGAAAAATAATAAGTCGTCTTGTCATATCCGTGCAAGTCAACAAGATGTGGGCATGGCACTCTGCACCCTGGTTGCTGCTGGCCAGGTTCTCGTGATTTGTATATCCCCGCAGTCGATCCAATTCAACAAGTGATTGAAAGACACACTCGAAAACAACTTGTCATTATATTCACACCAGCCACAAACAACACACACAATACACAGTTCTTCTCTCACTCTTGACAACACCACGGCGACGATTTTTTCAGCTTCTTGCTGGACGTTGGGGGCTGATTGGGATATAGCAGCGCAGCGAGAGAGAGAGAGAGATGCGAGCGACAGCTTCTTCATAAATACGACACTCAGCTGCCGTCCTCTGGGACTCTCTCGCACTCCACTCGCCCACCTGAGCCATTTTCCAAGCTAGTTGTGCAGGTTGCGCATGTACTCCTCGTTCGCCTTGGTCATCGCGTACACCTGCTGCGCCGAGTTCTGGAGCGCGATCATCTTGTGAAAGAGCTCGGCCTGGTGCGGCGCCATACCCGGCTGCGGACCCATCGCAGCCTGGCGGGGGTTGATTTGATAAATGCCACCGCCGCTGCCACCGCCAGCTTGGTTCGTCGTCGCCAGGCTCCGGTAGTCCGCTTGCAGGCTGCTAGGCGTAGATGGCGCCATGGAACTGCCACCACGGTACTCGTAGTCGGTGCTGTAACTGTTGTAGTTGCTGTGGTACTTTGCTGCTAAACCTGGATTGCGGTAGTCAACTTGCTGATATCGCTGCTGGGAGCGATGATGCGGACTAGCACTGCGGGAGTTCATTCCAGTTGACGATGGATCCCGTGGCGGATACTGGTTTCCAAACTCCGAGCTTTGCTGTGGCGGTGTCTGGAGTTCGCTGCGGTATTGAGAGTGCTGCTGGTGGTTTAGGTCGCGGAACTCAAAGTCTCTGTGGTGGCGCGAGTTGCTGCGTGTGGAGCTTGGCTGTCGTAGCTGGTAGTAGCCGTTGTTGTCGTACTGCAGGGCGTGGCTGCCGCGCGAGTTCCCAGTCGAGCGCATCGAGGACACGGCCCCGCCGTACATGGGCTCGGCCCCAGCCACATGCATGTACTCGACGTGCTCTTCGAGCAACATGGACCGCGGGTCACTGTTGCCTCTACCTGCGGCATTCTCGCCGCGCCGGCTGCCATTGCTCAGCTTCTTCTTCATCATCGCTTCGATCATGCCCTCGACGTCGTCCTCGGTCATGCCGCTGCTTACACTGAGACTGTAGCCTTCGTCCTCGGACTCGCAGATCGTCGACTTGTCTTCCTCGGGCTGGTAGCTGTAGTTATCGCGCGGTGAGGACACATCGGGTGCGTCCGAGAACGCCGAGCTGTCGGTGCGGAACAAATCTTCCGGCAGGTGCTTCTCTGCGAGCAGAGAGAACGTTTCTTCCGCGGGCCGCACGTCCATGGTCTTAGACTTGAGCACGCACGGTGGACAGCACGCAATGTTGGTGATGTCACGGTTCGGACCGGCGAAGATGAACTTGCGCAAGCGGCACTTGGAACACACGGGTGCACCGCACACCCGGCAGGTCTTGAGCGAGCCAAATATGCCTCCGGTGCTCGAGCACACGGAGCACCGGTGCTTGTTGAAGTGTGTCTTCTCGGTGTAGTACGCGAGCGCCAGGATCGTGAGCTTCTTGGCCTCTGCGCACTTGACCGACTTGCTCACGGCCATGAGGGTCTCCTGGGTCATGATTGTCGAGAACTTCTGGATCATCTCGCCCGCAGGATCGAAGAGCCCCGTAGAGAAGATCTCGACGATGCCGCCCTCGAGTTCGCGGAAGAGGAACGTGAAGAACAACTGGCCGCGCACCACATCGCTCTTGTCCCACGGCGCCACGTTCGGCAGGTTCACCGAGTGCATGATCAGGTACGCATATCGGCGTCCCGTGCTGTCTTTCTCAATGCCCGCCGCCTAAGATTGATAGACACAAGATTGGTTGGATATCCGAGAGAGTTATTTAGTTAGTCTATCCGGTGGAGTTGGCCTATATCTCATGGTAGATTGCCAGTATTCGAATTCGTTGGTAGAATAGAATTAGGAACAAACAAGCGTACATACCTCCATGTAAGGCCAGTCGCGGTCCTTGATCACGAAGCCGCCGGGGAACTTGGACACGAGGTACTTGAAGCCGAGGTAGTGGAACGGGTCCGTCGGTGTCGCCAGGTCTATGTTTTGGAGCACCGTGCAGTCCTTGCACGTGGTGTCGATGTACTTCATGGAGATCTGCATCTCCTCGTGGGACTTGTCGTAGGTGCCGTAGACCACGTCCTCGAGCGTGCCGTCCATGCGGCCGATGCAGAGCATCGACGGCTGCTGCTTGTTGTCGCCGAGCACGACGATCGCTTGACGCCGCCGGTAGATGTGCAGCTGGTTCTTGGACTTGACGAGCTTCCACTTGGCGGCGTCCACCTGCCGCCGGCGCGTGACCGCGAAGTCGTGCTCGTCGGCGAGCACCACCTGCAGCCGCTTGCGCACGATCTCGCGGTAACGCTCTTCCTGCTCCTTCGAGAGCGGCAGCGGCCCAAAGTAGCCCTTTGGCAACGGGAACTTGGGTCGGATCGCCATAATAACTCTGCGTGGGTGGATCTGGCTTGGTTCGTTCGCACTCGGTCTCTCTCTCTCTCTTGGTGTAAGCGGTTGCAGTTGTGCGCAACCTGACAGGTTGACTTGCGTTGTGCGCTTTGTGCTGTGTCGGCTGACAGACTGACGGGCTCGCGACGATAATGCGCCACGTCAGGGCTTGCTCCTTTGTTTGTCTGCGTCTTCCTGCTTGCGTTGCTCACAACACCAACAGGGAAATGATAGACGAGCACAAACCCTTGCTTGCGTGACTTGATGCTGTGTGGAGAGGCAGTCTGATTGTCTATCCACGCCGTTCGCTGTCTGGAAACTGTGTGATGAGAAATAGCGAGCGAGGTCGTGGACGTGCGTACTCGAAGAAGAAAGAGAGTGAGTGAGCGAGTTCGCGGGGTCAAATCTCAAGCTCACCAGCCCTTCCAATCTGCGAGCGAGGAATACAAGTGCGCTGTGCGGTGGGTGCGGGTGCGTTTGTTGACGATTTGCGCTTTTGCCTCCACTCTTCCACTTTCTCTCTCTTCTCTACTCACTTCCAGTGTTGTGTCAGGATAGACAGACAAGACAACAAGCAGCACAAAAAGAGGAAGCAAAGGACATTGACCAGTTCCCTACGGTACGAGCCGCCGTCTTCGCATTGCTTGCTCAGACTGTGATCGTGATCTCCAGATCCATGCCATCCGTGGATTCGATCTGCGAAGCCAGAAGTGTCGGGTGCCCCTTTTCAGGTCAAGCGGGCAAAGTACAGTACGAGTCCAGTTTCAAAAGCTCAAAAAGCTCAGTCTTTGGATGAATGGAGGGCTCTTCTGCAATTGCTCATCATCAAAAGTCTCTTGGACTTTCTTTATCTGACGGACGAGGCGATTCAGCAACTGACGACTGGACGAAGTGGCTTCCCGCTATCAATCACGCCATGCTCTTCCTCTCTCTCTCTCTCTTAGACTCTTTGCTGCTTGTTGTTGGGAATGGCAAAGCGAGGACTGCGTGCCAGCAGACACAACAACAATCCGTGCACAGCAAGCAAGCGATGCAAGCGGGAGGAATTAAAAAAATCTATCAGACAGCAACTATAAACATGCGCAATCGTGGGCAAACGCGCATTCTTGAGAGCTTGTTTGAAAGATGCAAGAGCTCATAATCGAAGGCACCAGGGCCTCTGTGTGTATAGTAGCTCTAGGCAGTATCCAAGCGAGTGAGTGTACGGTATGGCTGGTCACTCAGCATGTTGCTCGCTTTGACAAAGAATCAGATCGAGCATCCTGGCCCCCGAAATGATCAATCTCCTGGGCTTTGTACCTCTCGGCGATAATGGGATCAAGCATCAGTGCTCTCGAAGAACGAGATAAATTTCGATCTGAATCAGGAAATCCAAGCCACAGCAACCCACAACCAGCTGCTGGATCACCGCTCCGCATTAATAACGGATACTAGTATTGCCTTTCGCGGTGTAAAGACGCTCGAAGCCTGGCTCCCAGCCAGTCTGCCAGCGAAAGTCTCAAGGGCTCGCAGGTTGACTTCGAACGCCAGATGTGCAACACTTTTTGGTGCTGAGAACATGATCATATACAAGGTCCAGATGCAGCAGATCCGTAGACAATCCCAAAGCGAAGTGCGAGCCTCTCGTTGAGAAAGCAGCGAACCCAACTGAAAGCCCCCAGCAAGGAAGATATATCCATGAAGGCTTTCGGAGGATGTATAAAGAGGTTTCGCACGTCTCAGGAGATCCGCTGGCAATTGTCCGGTTACAGGCTTTGGTTTGGTTTGTGGTGGGATGAGAAGGAAGTGGAGCTCTCGATTTGCCATCTTCCACTTGGACTTGCCGCATTTACTACTGTGATCTTGAGTTGGCTCAGCAAACTCTACGCACAGATGCACTGCTCTCCACAACATGACGTAAACCGCCAACAACCACAGAGAGCTCGCCTAATTTCGCCACGAATTCCAAACGTTCGGAAGTCGTGGAGTGCGGGGGAGTGACCTGTGGGAGTGACCATCGGCACGACATACTAGACATACGAGGTCCAGTCCGCGGAATAGACCTCGTATGTCGCCGTCTTTTGACTCTGAATATCAGCTTGGTGGAGCACAACGTGGCCGCACGAAGTCAATTTCAAAACTTCTTGGTTGGCTATCGATTGCACCCGCTTGCTTTCCGTCAATTTTTGCCTTCATCAGCGCAAACCTTTCGTCCGGATACTGCGACATCGATTGGGCGTGAGGAACCTTGCGATTCTCGTGATTGATCAAGCAAGCAAACAGCGCATTGTGGGTGGGCGAGTCCCTGTTTGTGTATGCATCAAAGATCGCGCAAGTGTGGGATGGTCCACAAGCGGACACGGTGCCCAGCCCAGCCCCCAATATGCACCCGCACGAAGTACGCTTCGATCTTGGTGAGTGGCCGGACTTTAGACCACAGGCAACAGTTTACTTTGGGAAACTACAACTGGTTGTCAAAGTTGTTTGTAGCTCGCAGATTGTTGCTTATGTCAAACACACAACAGCGCTTCACACTCAATAATCTGAATCAAGCCGTGATGGCTTTTGTGCTCTCGGTCGTGAAAAGCGATCCGCTGAGGGGATTTGCAGTCCGTTACCAAGGCTAACGACAAACTATCAACCTTGGTAGACTTGCTTAGGCGGTCATTTCACACGTTGTGATGACTTTCTTCCCATTACGCTACGCAGACCAGACTGAACAGACGCGCGAGGCTCGTCCATTCGCGCAAACAGGGTCCTGCAGAGCGCAAGCATTGAGTAGAGGCGCCTCTATTGGAATACATCGGCTTGTGTGTGGGGATATTTAACGAGCTCTGTGTGTATGTATTGTTGACTTGCTCTTGATGTATGCTTTAATCATCTCGATTACCAAAAGGTGACAAAGCATTCCAAGTGCTCCCATGTTGTGTGCTGGTTGTCGACATCGATCGATCGGCTGAGGGCTCTCTATAGAGAGAGGCTCCAACACTTTCAAGATGAGGCACTCACAAGCACACGCAATCACTTGGAGACAAGGCGACACACGAAACACAACATAATCCCACGCGATACCCCATGGGGAAAAGAGTCCGTCATAGAGATCACGACGTAGATCGGTCGTATGTGGAGGACCGAGGGGGAGGTCGGAGGAAAAAGCCCCGACCTCCGTTCACCATTTCTGCTTCAATAGACAGACAAACCTGTTTGTCACGCAAGGCGAATGCGCGAAATGCCATGCTCTCGCTGTTGCGGTTCGTGCTCTGCTGATCATTTGCACGGCGCACTTGACTTGATTCATTCGCAAAACAACTGGACGCTTTAGGTGTTGTCTGCGACTGCACGTATGCAATGATTCGTATTTTCGCCGACACCCCATGTTTCCCGAGTGTTACTCTGATGATCACACAATGGTGGCGTAGCTTCTACCTCGGTGCTGCTCGTCTATTTCTAATATCGGTGCTGTCTCTATGGGCAGTACTTGTGCACGCTCTTGCTGCTCCGCTCAACATCCATTCCCACGACTTGATGACGCTCATGGAGCCAAACTCGGCACTACAATCTCCCCCCACAACTATAGAGGGGCACGCTTTTCATGCTTTGCTACAGCCAAAACAACAACTATTAGACTATTAGTATAACTCATCGTTGAAGATCTGTGTGTGCCACGCGTCCCAGCTGTCCGAGTATTCTCGAGAGCGGCAAGAGCGACGAGAATGACGAGAGAGAGAGAATGAAGCTGGCCATTTCGATGGAAGAATGATATCGAGAGCAACAATATCACAATCTCAGTATCGCTTTGGACGTGCTCCTTGTGCCACAAGTTGACCAGAAATGGCAGCTAAAGTTGGTTCAACTGGGACCAGCAGGACGAGTCATATATGATATGTAGAGAGTTTAAACGACTCTGCCACGTACGCAAGACACAAAATGAATGGAAAACTGGCGCATTCGTCAATACGTGAGGTTCTTTATCGAAAAACGAAAACACAAGTAGTTTTGTTTCAGGGTAGAAATTAAACGAGGCATTCTTGCCTGGTCGGGCAGTCTTCAGCCTACTTTCTGAGACCCTCTGGTTTCAGGTCTCACCAGAGACCCTCTCCATGACTCACACGAGCGGGATCCCAATGTAAAGCTCTGTTGAGAAACAGTCCGAGCTCTGACGTGCCGTGTAGAGGACCTGAGTCTTGCGTTAGCTGGCGGATAACTTTCACTTCGCGGCATGCCTAACACACCAGAGGGCGAAGCAGTAAACACATGAGACCAGAGAGAAGCGATCGAACAAACCACACCTTGCGATCGATCATGCGTTCACATGCGCCTGGCGCTGTAAAGTGAGGCAGCCCGAGCGCTGGAAACCAGTCGTCCAGGTGTGTATTGACAGTCCCTATAGCATATGCGTACGTGTTCTTCTTTGCGTTCGGGGTGGTGAGGGCGTACATACTTACACATAGGTACTTTTGCACTTGGAGTCAACGGCTCCAGATTATTTCGACCAACTCGTCCTCATAACTGGGCTTTTTGTGAAACTGAACTTCAGAGGACAGTATTCTGAGTTGTTTGATTGGCAGTTTTCGTCACGGCCTCCTTTTATTTTTCTAACCTTCCAAATTCGAAAGGTATTGCAACAACTGACATCACTTTACTGTTAGATTTGTAGACAACCAGGATAGACCAGACAGGTGGCTACTCTGGTCTGGAGTAGAGGTGGGTACACATACGCGGACGTATAGTAGTAGCCCCTGGCATGTGGCACGCACCAATCGAGGTCTCGAGTATGTCCAGACAGTGTCCACCCAAGAACGTTCCTGATTCATCGTGAACACTTTCTAATAAATCTGGTGTCGTCAAAGTCACCCCACCTCATGGGTGTGCGTGTACGTACAAACGTACGCAAGCACGTACGTGTCGAGATACTGCAATCTCAGCTCCACCAGTGCGCTGATGTCCACGAATAGTGCTGTCCACGTAAAAGCTCTGGGTCAATCTGCTCACGCAAGAAATACCCCTTGGCAAAAACAAATCAAAGAGAATTGGACAGATATCTTCACATAAAGTAGTGGTATTAACGTTATTGTAACAAGTGCGTCAGGGAAAGCCTACAGCAACCATCTGGACGCTCGTCGACCGCATTTGCTGACACAACCTCAACCAACCCATTGGCTTTCCGTCGCGCGCGAGAGAAATTGGCTAAAGGGGAAAAGAGTTCAGTCCTGTCCTGCGTTTGCAATCGGCAGCTGAGTTTCCAGAAGAGGAAGAAAACACACCAACAAAAGGGTATGCATCCTAGTCAACGAGGAGGAGACTCAACGATCTCCATGTCAATAGACCAGAGACCAGAACAAGCTATCAAATGAACGGGAAGAGTGAGTGAGTGAGGCGCTTGCCTCGGCAATTGCGTTCGAGAAACCGACTCGACACACAGAAATGTGTATGTGCGCGGGAGGAAGTCTCCGTTATTTTGTGGATAGGCTTGCAGACTCTGGCAGAGGCATCATCACCTGAGTTTTCAATGATCCGACTTCCTTCTTTTTTCGAAGAAGAGGGAGCAAGAACTTTGGCAATGAGCCGAACGTCGAATAGTTATAATGTTCGGATTCTAGCGTCACCACTTTAACGTGTCGAGCGAGATTTGCGGAATATCTGCGCTTGGCGCGTTTGATGCTCGTGATTGCTCAGTTCCAGCCAGCGTCTTCCGTGGTCTGGTGGAAGAACCCAGCAGATCCACCCAGGTCGAGTCAATACTTCTCGAACTCTATGCTATGCCGAGGTGGCAGTGGCAGCTTGCTTCGGAATACCAATATACGTGTAGACCACCGGAGTGACGAGTGGCCAAATACCTGCCTGCCTGGTCGAGTTAGGCTCGCGTTCGTGCTCTATGCTTTCGATGTGGCTTCGGAGTGCACTACACTGAGCACCAGGAGTGTATTCTGCTGAGGCGTCTGGTGTGGGCGAACAATCCACCGCCGTCAAAGGGACGTACCAACGTAATTTGTGCAAAAGAAGCACGAAGAAGGCGAGATGCGAACGGGCTTACCACCTGGTCCAACGTCAAGTTCAGGAAGTCTCGACAACTTCGCTCGACTTCGTCGCTGCGGCGACACTGCATGCAAACGAATACGACCAGCGCACTCCGCGCAAGGATATGATGGCTTTACAATGTTGAAGAGCTCAGTTGATTCAGTAGTGTGGGTAGGTGAGTGGGTGTATGCGTGTGCATTTATTCAGTCACTTGGTCCTTCAATTCCATTTTATACTATTTAGTTCAACCACAATAAACAATTCCTCATCACTTCCATGCTCCTATCCATCCATCCATTTACTTGCGCATTCCTTAAGCGCGACACTGTCGACATTGGGCTGCATAGTGTGGTCTGATCGCTTGGTCTTGGTTCGCGTCTTCATACACATAACTCTCTCGCTTGCTCCTCACCTGAGGTTCCGCATCAGCTCGCTGTTCGCCTGTGTGATCGAGTACACTTCGTTCGCCGCGGATTGCAGCGCGACGATCTTCTGGAAGATCACGATCTGGTCTGGCGTCATACCCTGGTGCATCGGAGATGGTACTGCTGCTGACGGTGCATACAAGGGCGTCACTGGCATCACTGCTACGGGTTTCTCCTCAATCTCCAGGTTCACGTCGCCATTTCCGCCATTTTCGTTGTCCTGCAGGCGCTGGCTCATCATCGACGCGATGATCCTCTCCACGTCGTCCTCGGAGATGCCGCTGTCGTTGCTGAAGCGGTAGCCGGTCACGTCGAGCTCGCTTGCGTCGTCGTCGTCGTCGTCGCCGTCGCCGTCACCGTCGCCGTTCTCCTCATCCGTCGTGCTGAACAGCGGCGTACGACCATCGTCGGGGGTGCCCGAGCCGCTCTCGTGGCTGTCATTCCAGCGCTCGGCGTCCGGCAAGTGCTGCTCACCCAGGATCGAGAACGCCGGCTCGGCTGGTCGCACTTCCATGTTCTTCGCCTGCTTGAGGCACGAGCGGCAGCACGATACGTGCGCCAGCGACCGCGTGGGACCCACGAAGATCGTCTTCTTGACACGGCACTGCGAACACACGGTCACGCCGCAGATGCGGCACATGCGGAGCTTCGAGAACATGCTGCCCGTGCCGCGGCACATGAAGCAATACCTCTGGATCTTGTCGAACGGTAGCTTGCCCGTGAAGTTGCGCAACGTGAGCAGCGTGAGCTTCTTGGCCTCGGCGGTCTTCACGGCCTGGAAAATCGATGTGAGCACGAACGTGGTCATGATCGTCGTGAACTTCTGGATCATCTCGCCAGCGGGGTCAAAGAGTCCCTGGGAGAACACTTCCACGACGCCTGGTACCGGCTCGCGGTAGATAAACGAGATCTGCGTGCGGCCGCGGACAACGGCGTGGCGGTCGAATGGTGGACAGTTCTTAAGGTCCACTGAGTGCATGATCTGGTACGCGAACCGGTTGCCGTGCGCGTCGTACTCGATGCCCATAGCTTCAATGAGGCACCAGTCGCGCGGCTTGATGATGATCGACGCGGGCAGCGGCGTGAGGATCCACTTGATCCCCGCGTAGTGGAACGGGTCGTTCGGCGTCGCGAGCTCCAGGTTGTGCAGCACCGTGCAGTCCTTCGTGCCCGGGTCCATGTACGCCATCGTGGTCTTGATCTCCTCGTGGGATTTGTCGTAGGCACCATAGAGCACGTCCTCGAGCGTGCCTTCCATCCGTCCGACGCTGCGCATGCTCGGCTTGCGCGCGTTGTCGTCGGCGGTGAGCGAGTTCGCACGCCGGCGGAAGATGCGCAGCTGGTGCTTCTTCTTCACGAGGCGCCACTTGTTGGCGTCCACCTGGCGGTTGTCCTCGTGAACGAATTCGTGCTCGTCCGCGAGCGCGCGTGCCACGCGCTCCTTCACGATACCGATGTAGTGCTGCTCCTGCTCGGGCGTGAGCTCCACGGGCCCAAAGTAGCCCTTGGGCAGCGGGAATGTAGGTTTTGCCATCGTTGGGAGGGAGTGTACCTGATATAAGGTGAGTAGGTTGGTTGGTTCGTGGTGGCTGCTACTACCTATCAGTACTTTGACTGGGCTCGGCTGAGATGCAAAACGTGGAATGCCGAGTATTAGGAGCTGGCGCGTGGGTGTGTCGACTTGTTGGAGAGTGAGCCGTCCAGTCAGGCTCTCCCTCTCTCGCTCGCTCTTTCTCCCAGTCCAGGGTATCTGCTGACGCGGATGCTACTGTACGGTAAGGCTACCCGCTCAGAGTACTGGACAGGGACGTTCGTTCTTCCCGTGTGAAGCCTGCTCTTGGGTACTGACCGGCCAACTGACTTTCGAGCCTTTAATTCAGCTACTGCGAGTTTGCAAATGCAATGATGGCACACGCACACTCGCTCGTGGCAGACAGACAGCACGCGAATGACCGAGGCAGGCCAAATGACTGCAAGCGGGAAACGATGTGTGCAAAGCGTAGTACCGTCGCAGACGAGCCGCGCGCACGTCAGGAGCTACCCACTCCTGGCTCCTTATGAAAAGCCCTTGGAAGTTTAGCATTTGGCTGCTGGCGCGCGGCTGGTACGCTGGTTTATACTGTGATGAGTCTAATTTCCTTTCATTGCCACGTCGTCAATCAACTTGGACAAATGTGGGCACATTGTACGCCTTTAACAACGGGTTGTCAATACACACAAACACTGTTTGCCAGTTTGTAGAGACTGAGAATCCTACATTATCCCCGGTGATTGTTTGTAGAGAGGATTGGCTGTCAATATGAATTATAATTACCCGTTTATATTGCATATTTTGCATTATTAACGCTTTTATAAATTAATTAAATGTTTAAGTTAAAAGGATATGTGGAAAACCTGTGTACATTTTCTTTTATTACAATACTCGTTTCAACAGGCCGGATAGGTTATTTGAATTGACCGCGAATTCGAGGCAAACTACCACTGAGAAAGAGTTCAATTTGATCAGCCTATCCCTGAAAATTGAATTGAATGCAAGTACCAAGCAAGCAACCTGCCCAACATTCACTTGCATCATTATGAGAGACTTGCATCATTATGAGCGGGGACAGCAGACCCGGTTTCTGCAGCAGGGGCCTCGCCCCACTGAAACAGCTTTGATGCCTTTTGCAGCTGTTTTATTTCCCTCTTCCCGTGAAATAGAAAGTGACGATGATGATGGTGCGACGGATCGCAAATTGCAAATTACTGCAGAAAGTGATGGGGAAAGCCTGATGCTACTGCGCGTCTCTATGCAAACAGTGTCAACATTAGCCAAAGTGCTGGCTCATCCATTGTTTGTTGTGCTGTGTGGGAATCAGCACGCATTTGCTAATTGCTTTTGCCGATTGTCCATTTTGATCTCCCTCGCTTTCTTGTCTTGGTTGTATAGCAACGAATCTCTTTTCGTCTTTTCAAAGTGGTCGAATCACTTCCGTCCCAGGTGAAGAAAATATTGTCAGCCACCCATTTCTTCATGAATGGTCGAATACATATACATATATATATATATATGCATAGCTACAATTTGAAACCGCGTTTCTGCCAATACAGTTTTTGGTTTTGAAAAGTCGCTGTTGCAATGGACAAGCATCAACAGCATCAACTCGTGGGAGAGAAGGATTGAAAGAAAGGCTCAGGTGCGCTCTTGACTTGCGCCATTTTCTCGTCCATGCTGTTTTGTACAAACGACCTCTCACTTCGACTCAACAGAGAAGAGAGCGTGATTCGTATCTGGCTGCTATCAGCCTGGCGTATTGAACCCCCTGGCTTCGAGACTTTCCGACAACTACATACAAGGCAAAAGTCATTTATCTGCCACTGTCATGCGTCAAATTCCATTTGTTCCATTAGGCTGGCATGAGTCAAGTGCCGAGGTAACATACCGCATTTCCAAGGCGAGCGACCACATCATCAAGGCTTTTCTGGTAGCGAGAATAAGAAAATTTGAATGACGAGAGTTTCGCCAAATCTTGATTGATTTCTTGATCGTACAGACCGACTTGTTTACAGCCACTTTGCTCACTTCAAGGAAACGAGAGTTTGAAAGCCAATCAGCTTTTTGGGGTGGTGGGATTGGCTTTCCAAGCTCGGGCGCTTTTCTGCTGAGAAGATAAGAAATGCCAACAAAGACGAGGAGCTTTTGCCAACTCCTGCGTTGACTGATACTGTTGCTGATTTGGCGTTGTCATTGCGGTTTTTCCCGGTCACGTCGCACTCTTTTTGAGTTGGAAAGCCAGAAAAGCACATGAAACACACACTCATGCCTCGCCTGAGTCACGAGCGCATATATCAACAACAATGTCAAGTGCATCTGGCTCATACCGAAACCCAATGCCAAAAGCTCCAACCAACAATGCTCATGTGCTTGGCAGGTATCAAGTTTGCCATCATACAAACATACATACAGGAACGGACTTGGTGGACGAACCTCGGATCATGTATAGCAGGATATCATGTCTGTTGAGTATCAAATTTCACAGGCTCCTCTGTAGCATTTTTGTAGATATTATGTATCTTACGGTACCGTACCAGATGGCTTTCACAGATCTGACTTTTGATGTCGAATCTTCAACAAATCTCTGCAGCATGAGACCCAAAGTCCGTCTCGCCACTCAAATCAAAAGCAATCGAACGCTCACCTCACCTCACTCACTCAGACCAATCAGACCAACAGGAAACACTCACACTCGATCGACTTGCTGTTTCAAACCACTTCGCTTGACTTCACTATGGTGCAACACTTGACGCGTCTGTCAGACTCCGCATCATCTCGTTGTTGGCTTGCGTGATCGAGTACACTTCGTTCGCGGCGCTTTGCAGCAGTAGAATCTTCTCAAAGATCGCCGCTTGCTCGGACGTCATCGCGGCAGCGGCTGCGCTACTACTGTCGCCGTCGCTGCTGGGGACTGGCTCGCTTCCTGCTCCTTGTCCATTGCTGCTGCTGCTGTTGCTCGCAGTGCTGTTGTTGCTCGCAGTGCTGTTGTTGCTCATCGCGTCGTCGGTCGCCTGCTGCGTCTCCTTTCCAGTCTCACGAGGGACTGGGCCTCCGGAGAGCACCTGCACTACCAGTGGCACTCGGTCATACGACACCGGTACTGTTGTTGCTGCAACTGGTCTGTTTTCATCAGCACCACCAGCTTCGTCTCCAGTCCTTGTCGTCTCGCCGTTGCTATTGCCACCCGCAACACCACTGGACGCCAGCGTTCGCTGCTGTATCATGGACGCGATGAGCTTCTCCACGTCGTCCTCTGAGATGCCGCTCTCATTGCTGAATCGGTAGCCGTTCACATCCAGCTCGCTCAGCTGATCATCATCGTTATCTCCATAGTCATCACCATAGCCACCGACTGTGAGCTCTCTGGTGGACTGGAAATTCTGACGCGGCGTCGGCTCACCATCGTCAGGCGTCCCGGAGCTGCTCTCAATATTCGAGACCTGGTCCGGCGCCAAGTGCTGCTCACCCAGGATCGAGAACTCGGGCTCCGCGGGTCGGATCTCCATGCTCTGCGCGTGCGTGAGACACGTGCGACAGCAGTTCACCTTGATGACTGAGTGCGCCGGTCCCACGAAGATCGACTTCTTCACGCGGCACTGCGAGCACACCATCACGTCACACACGCGGCAGTGCTTGAGCGACGAGAACATGCGGCCCATGCCTTTGCACAGATGACAGATCTTTTCGGGTCGGCTTGTGCTATTGCTATTGCTGTTGCTGTTACTGGTACTACCATTGCTGGTGCTACTACTGGTCATCGCCATCGCTGCCTTTGTCCGATCCGCTTCGTTGCGCAGCGCCAGCAGCGTGAGTTTCTTCGCCTCGGCGCACTGCGCCATCTTGAACACGCCGGCGAGCACTTCGGACGTCATGACGGTTGTGAACCTCTGGATGAGCTCACCCGCGGGATCAAAGAGCCCCTGCGAGAACACCTCGACAATGCCCGGCACGGGTTCCCGAAAGATGAACGACAGCTGCGTACGGCCGCGCACCACGGCTCGTCGGTCGAACGGCGGACAGCTCTTGAGGTCCACCGAGTGCAGGATGATGTACCCGAAGCGGCCCGCGGCGCTGGCGTCCTTCTCGATGCCCATAGCTTCCATGTAGCACCAGTCGCGCGGCTTGACGATGATCGACGCCGGCAGCTGCGTGAGGAACCACTTCATGCCGATGTAGTGAAACGGGTCGTCCGGTTTCGCGAGTGCCAGCGTATGCAGCACAGCACAGTCCTTTGTGGCCACGTCAGCGAACGCGATCGTGGTCTTGAGCTCCTCGTCCGACTTGTCGTAGGCACCATAAAGCACGTCCTCGAGCGTGCCTTCCATGCGACCGACGCTGAGCATCGACGGTCGCCACGTGTCCTCGTCGGACGTGACCGAGTTGAGCACGCGCCGCCGGCGGAAGATGCGCAGCTGGTGCTTTTTCTTCACGAGGCGCCATTGCGACGCGTCCACCTGGCGTTGGTTCGCGTACACGAACTCCTCCTCGTCGCGGAGCGCGCTCGTGAGCCGCTTGCGCACGACATCACGGAACGCGCGCTCCTGCTCTTCGCTCAGGCGCGCGTCGCCAAAGTAGCCCTTCGGCAGCGGGAAGTTGGGCTTGAGCACCATCTGATGGACAACGGACACCTGCTCGCCTGTTGGCTAGTGAGTAAGTGAGTGAGTAAGCTGAGCTACTGCTGGCGAACAGCCTGATCGGTTGATGGGAGGAAAAGCAGATGACGAAGTGAGACTTCGCGGCGCTTCTTAAGCGTCACAGAGCGTGCGTGCGGCGATGGCTGGCGATCAACTCGCAACCCAGACGCAGTTGTGCGCACGTACCGGTACGCGCACGAGGGTTTGGCGCACGAACGGGTCATTTCCAAAGGCGAGGGCACCCAAATCGATCGGTCAATTAGCCGACACACACTGATAAAGGAGGCTCATAATGTGTTGAGTTGCCCTTGACCCCAACGGGAACTACGCACTTGCGCAAGTCGGGACAAATCAGCTGGAGGAAGATAGGTATCTTTACTATTGCGTTTTATAAAGCGGTTTGCACAGCAGTGTTGCATGATCTTGTATTACAAGGAGGTGGAGAGAATATATACAGGTCAGCGGATGCTGATTGGATCCGGTGTAGAGACTGGCCAGTGCAGCAGTGACCATCAACGCACCACTCGCTCTTGCCATGCTCATGAGCTCATGTTTGCTTAATGATGGTGTTCAGCTACAAGACCGCCGCTCGCGCAGTGTGTGTGTGTGGATGAATCCTCATCCGTCGGTGGTAAGAAGGCCAAACACAGTCTACCAGGACCAGGACCAGGAGGGAGCCAAACCTAAAGACTGTGAAACGTGGAAATGTACACTGGAGGGTGGATTGCAACGGAACCAAACAGAAGAAGAAAGAATGCAAGGAACGTGCGATTTGTGCGGCCATGCTGTTGCTGTCGGACCTTGCGCGCAGCCAACCTGGGACGATGCAGAGTGACGGATCCTGGATTGGGATGTGAAGCTGAATGAGATCTGTGTGTGTGGCGCGAATGGCGTGCGTGCTCAAGCACGGAAATGACGACGATGGCAGCTGACAGTGAGTTCGAATTGTGCTGGAGCAGTCAGTAAAGTGAACCAACCGACCATTTTCGCAATGATGTCCTAACGAAACGACTTTTGCAACCCCACGTTGGTCAGCAGACACTGAATGTTGATCGTGCACAATTGCAAGTTGCAAGTATCGGCTTTTGCCTTATTAGGCAATCAATCCCAAGCTTGTGATCAATGGATATATCATCTCATAATGACTAAGAGGTAAAATAAATAAACATTTATCCAATCAACATTTAAATTTGTAATAAAAATGAAACAGATATAGAGGTGAATTTATCAAGCAACTGTAGCCAATAACTACTTACCTATGAGCCAACAGCACTTGAAGATAGATCTCCCAAGGGGTTTCTTGCTATTCTCGATTGCTTGGATTGATTTTGTTAACTTAGAAACATCAACTTGGAACTCTTTCTCCTCCCAGTGCCCAAGCACCGGAGTCACGATAAAATGCTTTTTCCAATCATGAACGACACGTGAGCTTGCTGCTCCAAGACTCCGACAGCAACTGGTGATCTGACCCTTATCCGATCTTCTTCATGATCTCCTCGTTCGCCTGCGTGATCTTGTATACCTGAGATGCCGCGTTCTGCAGCGCCACCATCTTCTGGAACATTGCCGCCTGCTCTTCCTCGACGGACATCGGCACAGGGCCGGCCACTTCAACCTGAGTCTGTGACTTTTGTACCGTGAGTGCGCTCGAGATGCTACTTGCTTCGGTAACGCCAGCGGCAGCGACGAACTCAAGCTGGTGCGAGCCCGCGCGACTCGTGCCGTTGTGGAAGTGGCGCTGGTCGATCATCGCCTCGATCATCTTCTCAAAGTCCGTCTCGTCCATGCTGCTGAAGGTCGAGAACTGGTCGTCGTCTGACGTGTCGTACTGGTCGAACTCGCTGCCGCTGATGCTCTTGGCTCGATTCGTCTTCGATGTGGCCGTCGCGCCGCTGCTGTAGCTGCCGTTGCTGTTGCTGATACTATTGCTGTTTCTGCTACTACCGGGAACTTTGTGTAGCTGCTGGGAACCACCACCGCTGCTCGTCAATGCTCGGCTCTGCTGCACCAGCTCCTGCGGGATGCAGTTGCCGCCGCTGTGCATTGAAAATGACTCCTCCGCAGGCTTCACCTGCATACTACCGGCGTCCAGGATGCAGCTCTTGCAGCAGAACACCTCGCACACCGAGTGGTTCTCGCCCATGAAGATCAGCCGCTTGAACCTGCACTTGTCGCACGCCGTCGCGCCGCAGATGTTGCAGAGCTTGAGCGACGAGAACATGCTGTCGGTCTTCACACAGAGATGGCACGTCTTCTTGATCGGCTCGCGACCGCCTCGATGGCCATGGTTCTTTCCACCTTTGTAGTTGCGCAGCGCCAGGATCGTGAGCTTCTTGGCCTCGGCGCACCGTACCGTCAGCGCCTGGCCCGAGAAGATCTCTGTGGTCATGATCACACTAAAATACTGGATGAGCTCGCCGGCGGGGTCAAAGAGCCCCTGCGCAAAGATCTCGACCACACCGGGCTCGTCGTCAGCCTCGCGGTAGATGAACGACAGCGAGCCTTTACCACGCACTACGGCACGCGGGTCGAACGGCGGACAGTTGGGCACGTCCACAGAGTGCACGATCGTGTACCCATATCGCTTGCCGTCCTCGTCCTGGGTGATGCCCATGGCTTCGATGTAGCACCAGTCGCGCGGCTTGACAAAGAGTTTGCCGGGGAGTTGCGAGAGCGCCCACTTGATGCCCACGTAGTGGAACGGGTCCTCCGGCGTTGCGAGCTCCAGGTTGTGCAACACGTTGCAGTCTTTCGTGAAGATGTCGACGTACGACATCGTGGTCTTCATCTCCTCGTACGACTTGTCGTACGTGCCGTAGATCAGGTCCTCGAGCGTGCCGTCCATGCGGCCGATACCCAGCATGCTCGGCTTATTCGCATTGGGACTCCGCCGCTTGTAGATGCGCACCTGCTTGCGCTTCTTGAGCAGCTTCCACTGCGAAGAGCTCACCTGGCGCTGCGCCACGCGCACGTGCTTGCGCTCGGCCTGCAACACCGCGGCGATGCGCTCGCGGGCGGTCGCGCGGTACTGCTCCTGCTGCTCCGGAGTGAGCGGCGGGCCCTGGTTGTCGAAGTACGCCTTGGGCAGCGGGAATTTGGGCGTCACGACCACCATGTTGGAACGAAGAGAGCTCAGTGTTGTGTTGTATTCTGCTGTGACAAGGACGGATTCAATTGTGAGCAAATGCCTGTGGCCGACCTGCGGGTCGGTGGGTGAGAAGGGAGTGGCGGAGGTTGATTTCGGTTCTGATGAGCGTGGGCTTGGGCGCGTGTGTGAGTGAGCGCCACCAGAGACGTCAGACAGACGTCAGAGAGTGGATCCTGGACGCACAGACACCTCCAGCAGCTCACAGCTCACAATACATAGAGAGAGATACAAGAGAAGAGAGAATGGAGACCTGTGACCAGCTGGCGTCCGTCCGTGCGATGACACCTCGTCGTTGCTCCATCATCGTACTCGACAAGGGAGTGAGAAAGGCGGAGAGATGCTGCTGTCTCATACCATTTGGTGTTATATTACTCTCAAGAATTGATAAATGACTGATAAGCGAGCGTTTATGCTCATCAAATGCTATTTTCCCGATAAAACTGAAATCAGAAGAATATATGAGATTTACTTTTCAATGGTTTTGTGACAGCAGCCTCTCGGGGATCAGATCGCGAGTTTTGACCGAGTGAACTGCTTGCGGGGAGGACGGAAGGGTGGGACGATTCTCTCCACCACCCGTGTGTTTGCAATGGAGACTGTAGCTTCGAAAACTATAGCAGAGGTTCACAACAACTGACGCCACACGCAGCGCAACATTTGGAGCATTGACGATCGCCTCGAAGCCCACACACACATGCCTGACCGATATTCAGAAATTCACAGTGTGCGCAAATGAGTTTCTAAATTTTTGGCTGGTCTCCTCTCACAGGTATTTGCGTCATTCGCTGGTTTCAAACGTCGGGCTTTGGTGCACGTCAGTCGCATGCGAGCGGTTGATTGTCTCTGGTCCAGCGAATAACTAACTAGTGAATGTCGATCGTTGGTTGGCAGCGCGTGGTTGGCTACGTAGACTAGGGGATGGCGCTTGGTCGTTACTCGCTATCAGGCGAAGATGCTTCTTCTTGAAGCGCTGTTGTGCGTGCTGGCATGATTTTGCATTTTTGACGATGACAGGCCACTGTTGCGCTTTCTGTCGCATACAGGAGATGCGTATTTTAAAACACACTGCGTATTTATATAAACTATTCCTTACGTGGACTGCAAATATAACGTAAAACATGTAGTTAAAGTAGACTGATTACGCGGACTTATACGACTACAACTCGGCATCCGTCATCCATTTTACAAGACACATCTTTTTCTGCCCCAGCATTATTATTTTGTTTGACAGAACAAGAGATCGGACACTCGATGGATGCACTTGAAGGATCCGTCTGGACTCGCGCTTTCGATCCTCCGATCACGACGCACCCCACGATCCAGCACCGGCTCCCAAATCCTGCTCTCCAGTTGTCGAGTTTCCGATGCTACTCGCCTTGCGAGTCTATTAGTTGGTACCTTGGACATGGGGATCCTTATCTTCTCTAAAAGCAAGCGTGGATCTGAAATGGAAAGTCTGGAGCCCTCGCGATCGGGCAGAATTCGCATAAATTTGATGCTTTGTTCCTTGTCGCGCAGCTTGTGACTACTGTACGAGGAGCTGCAAGACATCGTTCACTTGCGTGGGGGATTGCATTAATACTGTGAACCGTTTCGCCTCGCCTTTCTGACTCGCTCATGGGATATTGAATGGAGCGTAAACCACTGGGGCCATTTGTATTTCGTGGCCATGGGGCTCATCAGTCGAATGCGGACTTGCGCGGTAGGATTCACATGCCATATATTCACGCTCTGAGTCTATTTCCACCATACGCTACACTTCCACTCGAGTTTCTAGATGATCAATCGATCAATCGATCAACGACCACCTACCGGCATACCAAATCGGTGTCACGAGGGTGGATAGGATTGCTATTGATATAATAGTTAAGCTACTTGAACTTGGCAACAATTGGCATTTGCTTGTCGTGATACTTCCAGAGACAACCCACCCCAGTATGAAGCGCTGTCAGCTGGCATACGACAATGCAAAAAGCCACTGTGGGAAACACACAGAGGGACCCTGGAGATATGACGGCGAGTGCAAACCTTGCAGTTGCACTGGTGCCTTGGAAGTCAGAGTCTGCTTGAAACACTTCGAGTTCTTGTGTTTTTTATCTCCAGTGTAGCCACTTTAAGTTTTGGTGATCCTAGTGCATTCCATGAAGCAGCAAATGGACGCATTCCGAGCAAAATGGTCATTAGATGCGCTCGGCGGAGCCGATTTGGGCTTGCTATTCCTCATCCAGCACCTCCATCACGGTAACTCCATGGCGTGCGGGACAAAAGTCAAAACCTTTCTGTCTTATGCTGAACTTGATTAGTTCTCAGAGCTGGTTGTGGGTTGGCATCGAGGGAGCAAAGGACCGCTGCGTTCATTGCTGCAAGACATCAACTGATGCTCAGAATTGGCTATGTGGGTGTCTCTCGACTAGGTGGGACAAGATTCCGGTTCTGAGCGTGGGTGTGGTGTGCGTGTGTGTGACGCCAGCCGGACAATCAGCCGCTGCCTTCGTTTTCTTATCGACCGATCGATAGAGAGAAGGCGATAGAGAGAAGGAAAACGAGATTTTTGTGAGATGCTGGTGGAATCAACCGACCGACGTTCGCCAGCTGGTGCAAAGCAACATCATCGAGGGAGAGGATGGCGGATATGCTTCTGTACCATACAGTGCGCGCCAAAAAGTTAGGGACAGGGTAAAAAAATCCGAAAACGGTCGATTTTTTCTTCAAAAATGTGTTTGCGAGCGTGAGTTTTTGAGAGATGACAGAACGTATTGCGTTCTGTTTGGTGATGTAATTTGAGCTCGAAACAAGCAAGTGGTCGCCCAGGACGGCCATTTGAAGTGGGAGTCACTATTCTAGGACGCGACAAAATGATAGGGACAACTAGGATTGGCGCA
>JALBZD010000414.1:0-28863 GCA_038050675.1 Globisporangium cylindrosporum | reverse complement strand
CAATTGGAATATTTCGTATTCCGATTTAGCTGATTTAGTGTTACAGGCAAAAAAATCAAAGTTCGAGTAGTTACAGATAGTGCGCAGGCAGGGCAAGGTTACTCGAAGGCCCAGTCGCTGATCGACACTGGCATCACGCTCAACATCCTTGACAACACAAATTGGAGTATGCATCACAAATTCTGCATTCTCGACGGCAGAACAGTCCTGAATGGGTCATTCAACTGGAGCGAGCGAGCAACGTTCAAGAATATGGAGAACATCATCGCGATATCAAGCCCCAAGTTGATCCGGAAGTTCCAGCAGGAATTTGCGAGGATTATGAAGTTGAACCTCAACCAGTTCAAAGGTGGCACCGAGCATGCGATGACAGCCAAGAAGAATGTCATGCAGTAAGCTGCTGTGTAGTCGAGCTGTGGTTATTTTATAAATGCGAACATGCGTGCACGTTTCTCTCTCATTGCGCCAGGATTCGGGAAGTCGCGTGGGTGTTCAAGGCGAAAAACGTCAGCTATGAGCTCGTGCAGGCGGACTTTGGTGGACTCGTGTTCACGTCCGCCGACTTCCTCAAGATGAACCCGAACGGCTTCATCTCCGTGCTCAAGGACGGCGACTTCTCCATGTCCGAAGGGTGAGTGGAGTAGGGAGTTCTGCTTGCCATGTCATTTATCCTCGGTATCCATGCAGATCCAGTCCGTCGTGCTAATCTCTCTTGTTCTTCATGCATGTACTTACCTACCTTGTAGCAACGCCATCTTGCTGTACCTGGCTGAGAAATTTGACTGGACCGACTTGTACCCGAAGGACCTGCACACGAGCGCCAAGATCAACCAGCACCTGCACTGACACCACACGAACGCGCGCCTGCTCACCCTTCAGGTGCTTGTGCCGCTCATCCACTCGAAAGTAGACGCGCTCACGCCAGAGGACGAAGTCTATCTGAAGAACATCACCAAGCTCATCACGAAGAAGACCGAGCTGCTTGAGACGTTCTTCAAGGACCAGCACGCGTTCATCGCGGAGACGAACGAAGTGACGCTGACGGACTACGCGTGCTACTGCGAGTTTGGTCAGATAGAGATGCTGGCTCTACTGCAAGAAGTATACTGACAACAATGTGCCTATGATGTGTGAACTCGACAGAAACTCCCAGTGCACGACGAGATCCACGAAGTGCTCAAGGGCCCTGCCGGGTTTTTAAATCCTCAGGTCCATAAAATCCGCTATCGGTAGGCTACATTTCGGTTGATAGGATATATAGACACCACGTAGGTTACATTTTGGTCGCGACAGGCTATTCCCAGAGTGCCCATGGAGGTTCTCCGATGCTGATTGAGTCTTGGTGGACACGAGATAGCAATGAAGACGCTTGACAAATGTGCGCCAATGCATTTCTATTGGTGATCCATCTACCGATGCGATGATGACTCGAACTTGTGGAGATATCCGCCTTCCTGGACCAAGTCGAAGAAGTGCCCTTCGCTACGCTCCACGAGCTCCTGTGGTTTCGCATATGTGATTGCTTCACTATGGTCGAGCACCAGGATGCGATCCGAGTCCAGCACCGTGTCGAGGCGATGCGCGATCGTCAGCACCGTCGACGAGGCAAAAGCCGTGCGGATGAATTGTTGCAGCTTCTTGTCGGTCTCGTGGTCGATCGCAGCAGTGGCTTCGTCGAAGATCACGATGCGCGACTTGTGCAGCAGCGCGCGCGCCATGCAGAGCATCTGACGCTCGCCCACACTGAAGTTCTCGCCGTTCTCCTCTACGTTGTACTCCAGCTTGTACTCTTCCTCCCTGATGCGCTCGCTCAAGCCCACTTGGCGGATCGAGCTCCACAACTCAGCGTCGCTGTACTCGCTGAAGGGGTCCAAGTAGTTCCGCAATGTGCCTGCAAACAGCACTAGGTTCTGAGGGATGATCGACAGCTTCTCGCGCAGCGTCTTGAGTCCGATCTTACTGATGTCGACGCCGTCAATTGAAATGGAACCAGAAGAAATTTCACTGATGCGGAACAACGCCATCGTGAGGCTCGACTTGCCAGCTTCCGTGCGACAATCCCGATCTTCTCGCCTCCCTTGACGGAGAAACTCAAGTCTTTCAGTACGAGCGGATCACTTGGCTTGTAGCGGAAGTTCACGCGCTTGAATGCAATCGCACCAGCTGATGGCCACTCGATATGTGCTGGAGGGTCCATGACTGGGATTCTCGCTGCGGCTTCCTGTGGAACATCGATGTACTCCTGGAGGCGTTCAGGACCGACCATCACGGTCTCAACTTGCGACCAGGACTGAATGATCAGCTCAAGAGATGACGAGATCTTCAGCACGTATGCAAAGGCGAGTCCGATCACTGCTGGCGAAAGTTTGTTGTGAAGCAAGATGAGCGAGTATGCGACTACAAAGACGAGCAAACTGCCAATGAGTTGGATGCGGAGAGCAAACCACTGCGTAACAGCGAGCTTTGCGAACCAAATCTTGTTGCGGATGTCCAGTTTGACGTCGTTCGTCGCGCTGAATCGATCGATTTGCGCTCCGCCAAAAGCTCGAATCACACTTCCGCCTTCAATTGTCGCAGAGAGATGGCTGATGATCGGACTCCACGTAGTTTGGTGGAGGCGCTGGACTTCACGAGCCGGGTCGAGATAGAAACCTCCGACGAAAAAGTACAGCACGCACACTGGCAGCAAGAAGAGTCCTTTCCACTGGATGATGATCGCTGCAGTCGCCACGCTGCAACCGACTGAGAAGAGGTTTGCGAAGAAGTTGCCAAACAAGATCGGCACTCGGAAGTCCACCGTGCTCACATCATCTGAGTATCGCGTCAAGATTCGCCCACTCGGATTGGCGTCGAAGAAGTTCGTGGGGGCGTGGATGAGCGAGCTCGACATGCGATTGAAGAGCGTCTTTGCAGCAGCCATGCCAGAGCCACATACGGTCAGAGTTCGAACGAGAACCATCAGCGCCGATGAGATGCCGAGGACAACATAGATCGCCATCCTGTATCCAGTGGTGACAGCGTGTTCATTACCACCGCTCGATGGTGATGTCGAAAGAGCATCGGTCGACCATTTGCCGAGCCAAAAGTCGCTCGAGATTTGAAGCAGCTGCCACAGGACTTGAGACAGCAAGACGACCACCAACACTGGAAACCCGCCCACCGCGTGGTAGTACGCCTTGAAGACTAGCAGGCTCACTCGTCCTTGGTTGCGGTTCTCAGGCTTCACCAACTTATCCGTCTCGTTCGAGTTTTGTCGCTCAAGTCGATCAGTTGCACTTGACTCCGCTCTGTGCCTAGTGGTTTGCGTCGTTGCATCACGCTGGGCGTCGTATGAAGGCAGTGCGTATGGCGCTGTGGCAAGTGGTGACATGAAGGACTCGGATTGGAACTTGGTGGTGGGAGGGTTGTCAGTCTTTACGACAGTACAGGCATCGTTGACGGTCACAGTGGAGCTGACATATGACGACGCGATGATCTCTGGGTTGTGTGTGACCAAAATAATTGTCTTGTGGCGTAGCAACGTCAGCAGGCACTTCTGGAAGATCTCGTTCTGCACAATTGCATCAACCGCTGATAGAGGCGAGTCCAGGATATACGCAGACGCGTCGCTGTAGCAAGTGCGAGCAAGCGCAACACGGGCTTTCTGTCCTCCCAAAAGGTTGATCCCTCGCTCGCCGATCTCCGTCTTGTCGCCCGCAGGAAGCAGCTCTAAGTCTTTCGTCAGCGCACAGGCGTCCAGCACTTTCTCGTACTTTCGATGGTCGTATGGGAGACCAAAGAGGATGTTCTCGCGCACCGTCATATTCTGGATCCATGGTTGCTGCGAGCAGTACGCGACGCTTCCTCCGACGTATACAGTACCGCTGCTCCTGTGCATCTCTCCTAACAGCGCTGAGCAGAGCGACGATTTTCCACTCCCAACTCGACCGTGGACAACGACAAGCTCGCCAGCGGTGACTTGGAGATCCACATTTCGAAGCAGAAGATTGTCTTCATCCCATCCGAAGTCGCCATTGGTGATGGAGATCATCACGTTCTTGTCGATGTAGCGCTTTGCTGACGGGTGGCGAGCAGTGTGCACGTTGTCAGGGCTAATCTCTGGAAGAAGAAGGAAGTCGCTCATGCGCTTAGTCGCAACCTTCGCTCGCACGATCACGTTGATCGTGTTCGCGATCCCTGTCAGTGGGGCTTGAATCAGCTGGAAGAGCGCGAGACTCGTGAACACTGTCGCTGGCGAGAGCTCGCGATGCAGAAGGCCGACGTGCACTCCAAAGGCGACGACGCAGATGAGGACTGGCATCCCCCATGTGAGCACCGTGTTGGCTGAAGTCAAGAGCAGAAATTCCCAGATGCTCGCGACCTCTTTCGCTCGAGCCTCACCGATCCCCTCGATCATCTTGTCTTCCCACGCGTTGAGCTTGACAATGCTGATCACCTTGAAGACCTCGGTGACGCGTTTCATGCGCGCATCCTTCGCTTTCATGTATACGCCGTACAAGTTCATGATGCGTTTGGAGAAGTAGTTGTTGCCGAGCAGAAGCAGAACCACGACTGAGAGACCGGCGAACGCGGCGACGCCCAGGACTTGGTACAGCATGAAGCTCGCGATGAGGATCTGCAGAGGGATGATCCAAAGCTGATGGATGTAGTATCCCGCTTGCAGGATGCATGCGCAGTCCGTGGTGTACATGTTGGAGATTGCCCCCGTTGATGTCTCTTTGCGAGCCTTGGCGCTCAGGCGAAGCGTCTTGTGGTACATGACATTCTTGATTGCGCCAGTGAACTGGATCGTCATGACCTCCGAGTCGAAGTTGCTGTAGTTGTCCGCCAGCGACTGTACCACCTCGGTGCACAGCAGCGCGACGATCCAAACAGTGAGGTCTTGGACGTCATAATCTTGCGAGGTCAATTCGGAAAGCACACGGTTGAGCACGACGGGGCCAAACAAGCTAGCGAGCATCGTGATCAAGAACGCAAGTCCCGTCAGCGCGAATCGCCCTCCAAACGATTTCAGGAACGATCGTGGAATCGATTGGGTTTCCGCGAAATCACGGGCGAACTTGGCGGCGACGAACGTGGCTTGATGTTCGTGCTTGAGTGGCCAGACATCGTCCGCATTGAGTTGCTTCTTGTTGCCAAGCTGCATCAGAGGGGTGACCCAGGACAGAAGCAGCTTGGAGTACCACGGGGCAACGGCTTGCGGGTGCGGGGTGAAAGCTGCTTCCGAGGCATCGGAGTCGTGTTCGAACATGGAGTACTTTGAACTGGTCATCTTGATGGCGAATCCAGAAGTGGGCACCAAGATTGTTGTGGTCTCGATGCTTACAGCATGAGTTGGCTTGCAAGAATCTCAAGACGCCCGCCCACCCATGAGCAGAGGTTGTAGGTGAAACTCATCCGTTTGATCCCAAAACGACAACATGACCTCTGTCACTTAAAAAAAATCTAGCTCCGGAATGCTTGTAAGAAGCCTCGTCGTATGGACCTACCGTGGCACGACGAGCCTCTCAATGCTGGGTGAGAGTCATGAATGGATGGATCCCCCTCACCCATCTATCATTCAGTGACTGTGTTCAAAGACGAGCAGAAGGAAGTGAATGTGTTCTTTTCAGGAGCACTCCACTGTGGCAAATGGTGCATCGTTGGTCATGAGTTGTTTCCCTGATGTAAGGCAAACCAGCCACAAGAGTTTTCTTCTGGCCGTGAGCGATTGAGTGTAGCCATGTGACGACTGACCAAACTAACACTCATTCGTCGACAAGTACACCTGTGTCCGGCTCTCATCAGCACCCATTTCCCTCGCATACAAACACCAAGTCAATCACCTGGGAAGGTGACGAAAGTGGGGGAGGTGTATCCTCAAGACTTTGGGTGAAATAACAGGAGCCGAATGATTGAGCAGGGTCGATCGTGGCTGGTGGATCAGTTATTGAACCTTGAGCGAACCTAAATGTCGAGTCTGCTGCCTGAATTGACAGAGGGAAACAAGGAGGAAAATTTTTGTGCTTAACAATTTCTTGTGGGTAGCGCAAGTTACTTTAGAATCTCTATTTCAGCAAAGCCCACGACGGAAGCGGCACTTCAAACACCCACTTTGCAGACTTGTACTTGAAGGAATGCAGCCACAAAGTGAAGCAGTACTGCTGAATCGACGAGAAGATGGCACCTTCACCATCTCTGCATGCTGTGCAGATAGATTCGCACTTAGTTGCTTCATCGCTCTTGTCGATGCCAGTGCCCAATCGTTGTTCCGCGATGTGATCGTTGGCACTTTCCGGCTGAGCTGGTTCAATTTCGTGAACTCTATTCATTGCTTCACTGCCAGAAGCTGGAGCTTTCTCGTCCGGTCCGTACTGCGGGTCGTTCACAATCGGAAAGCCCAAAAATTTGAGATGCACGCGGATCTGATGGGTTCTTCCAGTGATCGGCAGGCACTCGACGACGCTGTGAGAACCATCGAAGCTCAGTCTTTTCATCAGCGTCTGCGCCGACTTGCTGCTTTCATTCACGACCACTCCCTGAAGGTGTTCTGCAGAGTTCACGCAGCCGATTGGCGCCGATACACTCCAGTACGTCTCATCATTCAACTGCGTCTGGGCGATCTGAGCTAAGCCACTGCTGTCGTTATCTCTCATGACTCGGTCGAACGCTCTGTGGTTTTGGGGCTCAGTATCATCTCCTTCACGACTGCTGGTAACGACCGGAAACTCGCCCAACACGCGCGCCACGTAGTGCTTTTGCACCTGCCCTGACGCGATCTCGTCACAGAGCGCTTTCGCTTTCGCTGCCGACTTTGAAAGCATGAGCAGCCCCGACGTGAGTCGGTCGAGACGGTGCACAGGGAAGAGCTCGAGCATTTCATTACACTCTTTCTGAAGCAGCAGCGTCATGGAGTTGTGCAAGTAAGCGCCGCTTGGGTGCACGGGGATGCTTGAGGGTTTGTTCACAACCACGACTTCGTCTTCATCATAGCGTACGAAGCCAGTAGTAGGTGATGGCGAAGGTGACACGGCAGAGAAGTGCACTGGTGGTTCGTGGCGATGCATGATGTGCTCTAGGAAATCGCCATTGCGCAGGATGCACTCGGGTTTTTGTGGCTGTCCATTTATTCGGATCAACCCCATGGAGATCGCAGCTTGCTGATAACGAGCATCAACAGATACACAATCATAGGTCAGTCCATAGGGCTCCCCATCTCAAGTGATATACAGTTTGCCTCAACGCGTACACAATACTCGGCGGGCAGTCCAGCAAACTCGTGGAGGAACACGTCGATGAGCGTGCGTCCGCACCAGCGCGCCTTCACGAACGTCTCGAAGCGGTGGATGTACGGCGCGACGATGCGCAACCGACAGCTCCCATCACTACCGCAGGTTCTGGATGTGCATGCAATGTACTTGATCTCCGGTGCATCGCCATCGCGGTCCGGCGCATCAGCAGCAGCGAGGCGCTTCAATGCGCCCTGGCGGTTGCAGTCGCGCTTGCTGCGCCGCTTGCGCTGGCGATGAGTGCCGCTGGTGTCTTCTCCATTTGCCACAGCCACCGCGCGCTCCGCCTTCTGCTGCGCACGGTACTGTGCTTTGGCAAGGCGGCGCAACAGCTTCTTGCTCGTCGCGGGGGCACTGGTATCGTCACGCGCAGCGTCCGCTTGAGTCACAGGCGAAGAGCTCATGTTGGCGTTGTGCCAATCAAGAAAGGCAGCCACAATTTCGTATGCAGTATGATAGGGTAATCATGCTATTCGCTCGTTTCTTTCTAAGTTCGCATGTTGATTTTGTCGCGCGCGTACTTAATGGAGAGGTAATGCGGCATGGAGCCATTTGTCTCCATTAAGTACGCATGGAGCAGTGTCGTTTGATTGGCTGCGGTTGCATCGCATCGGCTCTTGGTGGATTGCTTGGCAATTGACAGCGACTGAGCAGCGCAGCGCAGCGAACCTGAACGCTGAGCGAAAGTGAATCGAGAATCGAGAATCGAGCGAGCGGCGAGTGTGATACATACGCACCACCAACACAGACAGGAACTCCAGATCTCCAGACAGGCAAGCAACATGGGCGTGAACGCGAACGAGGTGACCGCGGCGCCAGCCGTGAAGAAGTACCACTTGGTGGAGGCAGAAGAGGTGGACGCGCGCACGGCGGCAAAGAGCAACAGCGCGCCGAGCTCGACCAAGAAGAAGGGCAAGACCAACTGGACGCAGCTCCCACTGGAGGCCGGCGGCGACGACAGCACCAGCAGCAGCGAGGCGGCCGACCGCTCGGACGACGGCAGCCAGCGCAACGGCTTCCGCGGCGGTCGCGGACGTGGCGGCAACGGCGCTGGTGGCCGCTCGTTCGGACGTGGTGGCGGTCGCGGCCCACGCCGTAACTACGACAGCAACGGCTCGTACATCAACGGCGTGTACGTGCCAAACACCGACCCAAAGACCACTGCGCAATGGGCCAAGGAGCAAATGTAAGTGCTGCTGCGAATGCTGCTTGTGGTGTGCAATCCTTGCATTGTCACTAATGCGCAACAATGTGTCACATTGCTTTCAATGCTATGCTATATCCAGCGAGTTCTATTTCTCGCCAGACAACTTGGTGCGCGACATCTTCTTGCGCCAGCACATGGACGTGGACGGCTTCGTGCCGCTCGCGTTCGTTGGCAGCTTCCAGGCGGTCTACTCGGTGCACCAGGACTACCTGTCGCTACTTGAGGCTATGAAGGACTCGGAGCTCGTGGAGCTCGACCTCGAGAACGAGAAGGTACGACTGCGCGACGGCTGGCAGAAGTGGCTCTGGCCGAACGCGGACGGCGGCTACGGTGTTCCTCGATACATCAAGGCGGCGATGGACGACGACGACGTCGAGCAGCCATCGGCCTAAGTCAACTTGGCACGAACAGCACGGAGAGAGATCCAAAAGCAATACTACAAAACAAACAGACAGGGAAGTCATCAAGGAGAGACATCAAGAAACATCAAGAGAGAGACGGAAGAGACAAGAAATTGGCGATGACGGCGGCGGTGTCACGTACGAGAAGAGCACGCGCGTGTGTGTGTGTGTGTGTGTGCTCGCCCTTCTTGATTGATTGAAGCCTTCCTCCCACACAAGAGATACTGCATATCGTTTCTTTTTTTCGAGAAGTGAGTATATTTTTCATATATTTTTTATCAAGATTTGCGTGCGTGTTTGCGTTGCTGGGCTTCCTTGATGGTGTGCATATTGATGATCTCTGATGGTCAACAACTGGCATAGCTTTGTAGCAAAGCAAACAACAATTCTTGATTCTATCCATGACGAACTCAAAGTTACGCGGCTTGTTATTGCTCGTTTTGTTGTTGTTGCTGTTGCCGCTGGAGAAACAATCCGAGAGGCAGCACTGCGAGCCGCTGACCGCGCTTGCGCTCGCGATTGAGCTCCTGGCACTTGGCGCGCGCCTGGTCATACGAACACGCGACGGTCGCTCCCTGTAGAAAATCAGGTAAGCAAACATCAGTTGTAGAATGGCTCGTCAGCCTTTTCAATTTCTAATCTCCAATTGAAGTTGCAAGAAAGGATCGTTACCTGCTGGACGAGCTCTCTTCGCTGTCGAAAGTCCACGTGCGTCGTGAAGAACACGTACTCCCGGATCAGCGCCAGCTTGGGCTCCTGGCTGCTATTCGGAGTCTCTGCACCCCTTTTCGCCTCTGCTTCTTTTTCTTCCTCTTGCTCTTGTTGTTGTTTCTTCTTGCGCTGCTGGAGCATCGCGTCGCGCTTGCTGACGCCTTTATACCTCTCGAGCGCCTCCTGCTTGCCGCTGTTCATGAACTGCGTCTGGATCGCCACCATGCCCCGGAAGCCCGTGAACAGCGCCTCACGCAGGGAATGGCTCGTGATGGACGGCTCGAGCACTTGGAGCGCCAGCGCCACGGCTTCGAGCGTCGACAGACATCCTTCCATCGGCTCTCTGCATATTCACATAAGCATGCATACACCACCATCCATCCATCACCAAGCCGTCAGTATGAGCAATCGCCACCCATCCAATCTATCCAAAAACAGACTGCATGCGGCTACAAATAGGCATTGTTACCTTCTCAAGTCGCCATAGATGCTTTTCTTTGGCATTGTGGCGTCGTCACAATTACTGCCACCACTATCGCTATTATCGTCGAGACAGATGAACTCGAACGCCTTGCCGAGCGCGTGTCGCTGCTTCGCGAGCGTCTCGAGGTGCATTTTCGTGTGGAAGACGATCTTCTTGGCTTCGGTCCACGTGCCGTCGATCACCACAAGCAGCGTCTGTGGTCGTGCAATGTGTGTTGCTTCCTCTGTCTCTACTGCCTCTGCTGATGGTGCTGGTGGTTGCGGTCCGAGTGACCCGATGAGCTCAGCGTTCAGGATCTTGGCTGTGGCGTCTGGGAACAGCACGAACACGTTCTCAAACTGCACGTTGCCATCGGCATCTGCGATCTGATACAACAGCCTGTCGAGCTCGTCGCTGGACCCTGGTGCACCTAACGCGCGATCACCGGCGTTGTCATCTACGATGGCGATCGTCACGGCTCGGTGGTCCAGCACTTGCGCGAGCACGGGCACGGACGAGATCGCGTTGCGGTGACGCTTCTCGTGGCGGTGCTGCACAATGAGCACGTGCGTGTGAGCGGTCGCGAGCGGCACTGGGGGCAGCGACGCGCAGTAGCAGACGCGGGGCGGCCGTTGGCACCGCGCGCAGCTCTCGCGCCTGCTGGCTTTGGCGGTTGTTGTTGCTGTTGCTGGTGGTACAGCAGCCATTCGATACCGCGCTTGGACTCTTTGGACCTGTTCGGGAAAATCGCAAAATGGGCTCTTCGCTATCAAGGCGTCTGCTACCACCGCACAGGTAAATCGAGCCAAACGAAGGAATATTGGACAATTCATAATAGCACATGACTGCGAATATCAACACTGGAGCGTCATGAGTATGTAGTGCATTGCAACCGCTCGTGTGGCAGAGAGGGAGAGCGCGCTGCAGCCTCTAGTAGCTGTTGAACAAGCCTGCAATGTCTCTTCTCGTGCCCTTGCCCACCGCCTTGCTGGCCCCTGAGTCTGAGCAAAAGCACAGCAAAGCAGTCGATTAACGGGCGCCGAGTGTCAGCGAAAGATGGGGAAAGGTTACAATAAGTCTCCATGTTGTTGTGGTTGGCAGATTTTTAGATTAGATCCCTAAAATGCAGCAGCAAAGCAGCAACAAGCTTAGAGGTCCGACGCGACTGGCACGACGCTGGCGACTGGCTCGACGTATGGGCGGTACACTTCTTCCTTTGGCTCCAGAATGGTGACGACGTCGTCGAGGTTGCGCTTTGGTCCCTGCTTGCCGGTTGGGTCGTGTGGAAGCATGATCGACACCTTCACACCGAGCACACCCTGGCGCATGAGCACGTGGCGCACCGCGGTGTCAACGTACTCCATACCAGCGTTACCGGTCTTCACCATGTATCCCTCCTTGAACTTCATGGCCTTGGCACGCTGCGCACGCAGCTTGCCCGAGACAATGACTTCGACACCCTTGGCACCAGCCTCCATGACGAAGCGGATGACCGAGTAGCACGCGCGACGCACAGCGAGACCTCCGAGGAGACGGTACTTGAGCGACTCGGCCTGCGCCTGCGAGCAGAGGCCACGGTTCGCGACGCGCTCGGCGTAGAGCTCGACAGCGCCGTCTGGGAAGTTGAAACGCTTCTGGACAACCGAGGTGAGCGCGCGGATGCGCTGGCCCTTCTCGCCGAGCACTTCCTGGGTGCGCGTGGCGCGGATGATGATCTCCGTGCGCATTGGGGTCACGCGCACTTCGACACCGGCGTAGCCCTCGCCGGCGAGCTCACGCTGGAGGAGCTCGTTCAGCTCGGCGTAGAAGACACCATCAGCGACGAACTTTCGTTTCTTGGAAATGTTGGCGGCCATTGTTACACGTTGGTTAGTAAATCTGCACTACTTGGAGACCCGGTAATGGCGGCGGCGCTGCAGGCAGCAGGCGAAGGCGAGAGCGGCGCGGCCTCCAGCCAAACAAACAAGGGCACAAGCAACCACGCGCTACCCACCACTCAAAATGACGCGAAGACTCGATATTTGGGAAAACAAAGCTTTTCTCAAATTTGGAGTGTTTGCGGTCTGGTGATTGGCTGAAAATAATAAAACCCTGTATGAGGTTTTTCATTGCGTGAGGTGTTTTCAACTGTTTGGGATATGTGAAGTAGGTAGCGTGGACCACCGCAAAATAGGTTGCGTTTGCTCTCAAAAGGCGTTTCTATTGAAAACGAAATCTTCTTTAAACACCGTCGGACGGTTTTGAGAGAGAAACTTGGTCGCTGCCGATTCGCAATGTCAATTGCCATGCGGCGCAATGGAAGAAGCACGAGCAGAGGAATGGAGACGACGTGGCGGCGATGATCCGCTCATTGCGACTGATGCACACACGCCAGAGCCTGGCGGAGTGGATACTAGCAACGGCGCAGGTGTCGAAGCCGTGCGCATGTCGAAGAAGAGGCAGCGTATGGAGCAGCTGATCCAGAAATCCATGGGAATGGTGCCCAAGGTGTTTCAGCGTGAGGCGGTGCCGACAGGAGGAAGTCAGCATGCGAAATCGACAAGAGCCGCCTCGATTGCAACTCCAGGCTCGGCTGCTAGTGGCAATGTCGCTGGTGATGCAAGTCAACGTCACGCTGCAACACAGGTACGCAGTGGTGGTGGTGATGACGACGGCGATGATCTGCACATCACCAGCCACCAGCAGCGACAAGTGATCGCGCGCCGCAAGCAGTGCTGGACGCAAGGAGAGGACGCCAAGCTCTGCGACCTGGTAAAGCAGCATGGACTTTCGCAATGGGCGGTGGTAGCGGCGCATTTTCCGAATCGCGACCGGAAGCGCTGTCGCGAGCGATTCGTGAACCATCTGGATCCGCAGCTCCAGCAGCTCGAGTGGACGCCGCAGGAAGAGAAGCAACTGATGGACCTGCAGCGAGAGATCGGGAGCCACTGGGCAACAATCGCGCGGAAACTGCCAGGTCGGAGCTCCGAAGATGTGAAGAACCGCTTTCTGACAAGCGTCGCCAAGCAACTGACAGAGAGCCCAGCCGCGCAATCGCAGACATCGTCACCATCATCATCGCTACAAGCTTCTGAAAAAGATGTTCCTGTCGTGGCGACAGTGGCTCGCGCGCCGCCCAAGCGCTGGTCGAAAGCCGAAGCAGATACGCTGCGCACGCTCGTACAAGCCCACGGGGCCACCAATTGGTTCTTCCTGGCGTCGCAGCTTCCCGGACGCACTGACCTCCAGTGCATGCAGCAGTGGTACCAGGTGCTGGATCCGGCGATCGTCAAGGGCAAAGGCACGTGGACTGCGCAAGAAGACGCGACACTGCTATCCAAATATCAGGAGCTCGGCCCAAAGTGGACTCAAGTACGCATATATATGAATGGCTGTGCGTGTTGGGCTGGACGAGCAAGGTCTAATTCAACTGTTCTCTCTCTTTATCACTCGTTACACAGATCTCTCGCTTTATACCAGGGCGAGTGGGCAAGCAGTGTCGCGAGCGGTACTTGAACCATCTCGATCCGTCGATCAGCAAGGTATGCTCGGCATTCATACGCTAGGTTAAATAGTTTGTGTGTGATTAAATAATCAGCTCTGGCTAGGGTGAGCGATTCGCTAACAAACATCACCTCTTTGCTCAATGACAGGAGTCATGGACGTCTGAAGAAGAAGCCAAACTCGTGCAGGCCTGTGAGAAGCATGCTACGCAGTGGTTCCAGATCGCCAAAGAACTCCCAGGAAGAAGCGAGAACGCGATCAAGAACCGCTGGCACGCGATCGTTCGACGAAAGATCCTTCGAGCCACCAAAAACAGCGCCAACAGCACTTGCAATGATAACCCAAGCGACTCGTGAGCGAAGAAGGTCACAGCGGGGTTATCGCTCGTGACGACAGCACGCCTCGGAAGTGGTGGCGGATGTCTTGGTTCACTTGGTTCAGGACCCGGTTGAAGCCATTGCGTAGAATGCTGCTCAGCGTGCTGGTGCTGTTGTTAGCATTGTCGTCATCCTTATTGTGTGTGGTGGTAGCAGCCACACCCTGGCATTTTCGACGCACGTATCGAAGCATTCGAAGAGCGTGATCCAGCGCGCGATTCTCCACTTCGAGTAGGATCCTCGAGTAGATCGAGTCGAACGCTTCGTTTTGAGAAAGTGCGTGGTCTTCGTTGATATCATCAGTATTAACAGCGGCATCCAGCACGTGCGCAGTCATTCGAACCGTTTCCAGGAGCTCCTGGAAAAGCTCTTCGATGGACTGCAGCGGCTTCGGCGCTTCGACAAATCCGCCATTGTCGTCTCTCTGTTGCGCTTTTGTGACTGAAGATACCGAATCGTGCTGGCGATAGTGCATTGGTGGAGGTGGAACAACAACTGACGAGGACGGCTTGGATTTCTTTGCGTGTCGATCGATTTCTTTCCGGAGAGTGAATGGGAGCGCGTAGTAGACATCGGAGTCGATTTGGGACATCCGAATGTCGTCGAGCGCGTTTGCGGGAGAGCTCAAGCGGGTTTGATGAGGGTTCATTGCCGGTGGATTGAATAGATCTCGCGTTCGACCAGCTTTCTGCATCGGCTTCTTTCCTTTAGATCCCATCAACTGCGGCGGCAGCGGTGATGATGGCACCCCTTGTCTCATTTGCATTGGAAACGCATTTGCATCCGCATGTGAGGCTTGTGTGGTCGAGTGCGGTCTGTAAGTCGACAACACTTCGTCTCGAATCCAAGGCGGGAGCTCATCCAGGACGCTCATGTTGACCTGGGACAGCCCAATCTGCACCTCTCTAGCATCCGCTGCTGCTAAAGTTGATGACACTGAGCCGGCAGGAGGCAGTTTCTCATCGCCACCATCTCCGTCATTTTCAGCCGCAGTGCCTGTGTCGCCATCTTCCTTGCTCTCTTCGATCACAGGCAGCTGCTCTCGCTGATTGTGCGAAAGTTCACTGAGCCAGGCTTTGAAAAGCTGTCTGGTCTTCTTTCCCCCTCCAGTCGCAGTCGACGATGACGATGACGACGATGCATTCCCAGCCAGCTTTGTCGCTTGGATACCAATGCCTCTCAGATCATTGCTTGGGAAACGAAATTGTCGAAGCAGCTCGATGCACACCTTGCCGATCATTTGATCGTCGTCCGTCGGCTCAGCTAACACTTGGCTTTTCGAAAAGTTATCGCACACGCCGTGACCCATGTACTTCCAGGGCTCAATCGGCTCACCCTCTCTTCGTTTCTTGATCAAGAGCGTCAGGCACTCAGTGCGCACTTTCAACACCTGCAGCCGATTTCTCAGCTCTTCCGCCAGCGCCATTATGAACGCGGCCGCGTCATCCCAGGTTTCAAAGCGAATCCCAAAGTTCACGACCGCAGACACGCTTTTCCGCATCATGTTTGACTTGATCGAGAGCGGACGATTGTCGATCCCACGCGCAAAGTTGAAGAGCATCTCGCCCATGGTTTTCCCGAAATTGCGAACCAGTTCGCTCTTTGGCAACGATCGCAGCTGCAACATGTCTTCCAGCCCCAGATCCTGGAGCTTTGCGCTCATGCGCCGACCGACACCAGGCAAATCTCGAATCGTGAGCGATAGCAGGAATGGCTCGGCGCGCTCTGGGTTTTCGATCTGGAACATCCCGTCGGGCTTTGCCTTTTTCGACGCGAGCTTCGCGAGGAGGATATTGTACGAGACCCCGACGCTCGCTGGACAACCACTCTGCGCAAAGATTTGCTCGCGGATCAGCTTTGCCGTCGCCATCCCGTCCGTGTCTCTCCCAAACTCGAGCAGCGCTTCGTCGCAGCTCATCGCTTGCACGTACGGCGTATGCGAGAAGAAAACGTTGTAGATCTGGAATGACACCTGCTCAATCTCTTCAAACTTGTAGGGGAGCACGATAAGTTCTGGACAGAGCTCCTTGGCTGCCTGCATGAACAAGCCCGCTCGGATGCCCTTTGCTCGCGCCAAGTAGTTGCAGGATGAGATCTCCGACGTCCCCGAGTTGCCCGAATGCGCGACTGCCACGGGTACTTTCTGGAGCTCTTTTCGTCCACGAACCGCCACCGCAACGAAGAAGCAGTCCATGTCCACGTGCAAGATCACGCGTCGGTTGGACGTCGCCGGCTCGCGTCGGATCGCCGGGCCTTTGTAGATTGAGAGAAAATCACCCGCTTTCTGCTGGAAAGTGCTCCGCCAGTTGCCAATATGGTGAAGACGCGACTTTGCAAAGAAATAGCGCACAAACTCGGGTCTGTCTCGTGTGTATTTGTTGCGAGAGCCGTGGACACCATGCAGAGCTTCAGTTGGTTGTTTACCTCTTGGGTCAGACGATGAGGCTGTGGTTTGCGCTACTTGTTCTGTCATCGGAGGCTGCAAGTCTCCTATTCTCTGTTGATCGCCTTCCGAATCCGAGAGTCTTTCGTCGTCGTCTTCGAGATTGTCATCGTTGTGGTCCAATGCGTCGATAGCTGGCGGCTCGGGTTGTGTGTTACTCACAACAAGGATTCTTGGCGCACACTCTTGATCACGCGCTGTCCGTGGTGTCGTAACGATACTGCTTGCAGACGATGCGTGGCGCTCGGGTGTTGTCCATGCGGTTGATTCGACCATCTTGACTGGGGTCATGATGGCTGATGCCGATAAGGGTGACGCGAGCAAGAATGAGCTGCTGCTGCTGCCAAACAGACTGAGGATGTTGTTGGCAGACAGACTCAGGATGCTGCTCTGGGTCGGGTCCGAGAAACCCTGGTACAGAAACAGCTTGAGTGGGAGCAGTCTGCGCTGCTCGATGCTCTGAACAATCCAATCGGGATGAACCACGGGCGTCGGCTTGCGCATCTTTCTGTGGTGACAACAAAAAACACGCCCGTGTCACTGTACACGCGCACACCGTTATTACAACAGAGCAATACGCAATGACGTACTTGAGCTGCAGCACTTTCGAGGCGGGCAAGTGGGTTGCGATGATGTGCGTGACGCGCGACGTCTGGTAGTGCTCAAAGCCACCGCCGTGCAGCAACATCAGCTGCCGGATCTCTTCTTTGCTCGGCACGGTGTAGCCGTCCACGTACACATGCACGCCTTCAAATACAACGCTGCTGCTCGCTATTGCACTATCGCTTCCCGCTTGTTGCTGCGGTTGTGATGACCTGTCGTCGGCACTGCGTGCTGATGCTTTGTGCGCTGCTGATGATTGTGTGTCTACTGTCGCTACGGCGCTCGTGAAAGAGGCGTTGTGGTTGCGTAGCTTCTGGATCTTGTGTGCCATGTACACGCCGAAGCTGCCGTCATGGTGCTCGCCCAGCTGCTTCTTGCGCTTCTTGTCACGCTCCAAGCTGGTGCTGATGCCCCACATCTTTGCTTCTTTTTTTTTCACTTTTGGCATCTCGAAAGGTTTTACCATCAAATATACAGAGGGTTCAAATCGTAGCGTGCATTTCAAAATTGAAATACAGTTCTATACACTATTTTGGTTTATTCACCTCTATTTTCTATTGAAACCTCTTTAAATAATCATCCAGTTTTTTAGTTTGGCGGTACTGTCAGCTATCCGAATAGAGGCCTATACGTTGCGGTCCACTTGTGTTGACGACGAAGGGAAATAAAGCGCGGGGGGAAAAGCAAAAAAGGCAAAAAGCAACCAACGCCACCACCACGCGCGCGCGCATTCAATCAACTTCACTCCATTTCGCCAAACACCCGCACTCCCTCGCGGTCTTCCTGCTCGCCGCCGCCTTCGCCATGTTCTACTCACAGATCATCCTCGCGAAGAAAGGGCCGCTGGGCAAGATCTGGCTCGCCGCACACTGGGACAAGAAGCTCAACAAGCAGCAGATTTTCACGGCCGACATCCAGAGCTCGGTCGACTCGATCGTGAATCCGCAGGTGCCGCTCGCGCTGCGCGTGTCGGGCCACCTGCTGCTCGGTGTCGTGCGCATCTACTCGCGCAAGGTCAAGTACCTCTTCTCGGACTGCAGTGAGGCGCTCGTGAAGATCAAGCTCGCGTTCCGCCCCGGTGTGGTCGACTTGCCAGCGAACAACCAGCAGGCAAGTTCGCACGCGATCAACGTCAGCAACTTTGGTGAATTCGACGTCGAGCTGACGTACTCGATTGAGTGAGTTACTGCATTCACTTGCTGCTTTTGTGCATTTTGGTTCTTTTGCGTTTGCCTTGGTTGATAGGGTGCATTGCTGAAAGTGCTGACGACGATGCTTTGGTCCTTTGATTTTGTTTTTGTTAATGCAGTGCGATTTCGGCGCCGTCGCTTGATGAATGGATCACCGCTTCAAGCCAAACGACTGCACGTCGCCAAGACATCACACTCGCAGACCCGTTGCACCGAACGCAGGACGACGACGAGTTGGCTGAGAGAGGTATGGAATGAATGCATCAAGCATTTCGCACACGAATGCTTTCTTACCTGGCACTAACTGTACTCTCCGCTATTAGATGGCTTTGGCGCCGAAGATTCTTTTGGAGGAGGCGATTGGCAAGCGTTCGACCTGGACGACATGGCAGACAAAGATGTACGAGATGATGTATTTTCCTAGCTGTTGCCAGATTGATTGGAAGAATGGATTTCTGACGCTTGTTGCGGTTGTTGCTCGCAGGGTGTGCTTGATGTCAGCACTGTCAGCGACGTCGAAATCGCTCGAGATGCTTCTGTCGTTCTCCCGGCGTTAGACGAGTCTGGGCTGATGGGAACCATGGACAAGTCGAACGCGGACGAGTCCGGATTTGGTGACGAGTTTCGACCAGATCTCGCCTTTAACGACGATTATGGGGTGGATGTCCTGGAAGTCGACAACGGATTGGAGATCCCTCCTAGCCCAAGCAGCAACTCTCTCGATATCAGCACCGATCTGAATGTTAGTATCAACAACTCGCGCACATCTCTCGACTTTGCTCTTGCAAATGAGGAAGAAGACAGCACAAAGAGTCTCCGACCAAAGAAGAAGCGACGGATCGGTCGCGATAGCGTAACTGAGCTGAACTCAGCTGTCCTGAAGAAGGTGCGGTAAACCGTCTTCGCTCACTTGCATACATGCTCCCGGCTAACTTTCGCATCTGTGCTTTTTACAGGGTATGACCGATGTGTCAGACATCATGCGAACGCGAAACATCTCTTACAGAAAGCCAAACAATTCGAGCTTCAGTGCATCGAGTGGTCTGTTGACGACTGGCCCGGATCTGTTTGACAAGCCTTGCATCCTTGGCATTTCGGAGAATCTGCTGAGCATGTTCAAGTACACGATGAAGAAGCGCAAATTTCCGTTCATCTCCGAGGAGAACGAGGACGCGCAGGCAGAGAAAGCAGATGAAGTTGAGCAGACTCGTCGACAGAGTGAAGCATCGGTACGCTTTTACGTTTTGATGCTTGCTTTGATATCGTGATTGTTATTGACAGCTTGTATTACGATGGCCAGATGCTGGACGGTGGGAGAGAAAGCATGTTTCCAGAGTATGATATGGATGGCTCAATGCACGAAGGCGACAAGTCTTTCGAATTCGAAGAGAATCACCATGGACTGTACGTACTCCAGCACTTTTGCTCATAAGCTCTAGGCTGTGATTCGAAACTGATGTGCTCGTTTTGACAGTGAGATGGAGGAGATGGAGCACCCAGAGTACGACCTCGGCGCGCCTATGGAGCCTGATTTCCCTGAAGAAGAGCTGGAGGATTTGAACGTGGACATCGAGCTTGCAGCTGTGAATGACCTTCAAGGAAACCTGGATGAAGGGATGGATGATCAAGAAGCTAGCTATTCCACAGCTCAGCACAAGTGGCACCCTCACACTGTGAAAGTGATGAAAGTTTTGCGAACTTCTCTTGAGGACAAAGTGAGAATGGAGAAATGCTGCTGTTCTTGAGATGGTCCCAATCGTAGTATTCACTCACTCCCACGTGTATGGATGAATGTGTAGAACGAAGTTACGTACAAGCAACTTACGAAGAACACTCAGAGCCGAAGAACCGCCGCTGCGTTATTCTTTGAGCTGCTTCAGCTGAAGACACTCGACTATGTGGATGTGGAGCAATCGCGACCGTACGGGGACATCAAGATCGCCAAGGCAACACGGTTTTCAGAGACGATCCCAGCAGTAGACGGCGACTATGAGTGAAGAAGACGTGGAGATTTTGCAATCGGTATCGATGGAGTTTGTTTTCCTCTTTATTAAGTGATTTAATTGGTCACAAATATGTTTTCCCAGCCGAGTGCACGGTTGATTTGGTATGGATTCTATTTCGGAGTAGGTTGCGTGTTATTTTTGGCAAGTGTGTGCTTGCCACTCGGATAAATTTGGGAGAACAGCATCGGTTTTCTGCAATACGGCGCATCGAAGCACAGCGCGAGGTTCCAACTTGATCAAAGCAAGCATCCAGGTAGTTCGTTGATTCTCGTCCAACATTGAGTGATCGTTGGAGGCTTTGCAGGACACGTGCACGACTTCAGGGAGTGGAAGAAGAACGAACAAGATGCATAGCTCGCCGGAGTTTCGCTCGCTCAAAGCCAAGATCCGAGTGCTATGCAAGCAGCGACGCATTCGCCTGGAAGAGTTTATGAAAACGTTCGACATCCATCGTGTGAAGAAGATCAAGGTTGAGCAGTTCAAGCGTGCGTTGGACGGCAGTGGGCTGCACCTCTCGACAGCTGAAGTGAATCTGCTGCTTGCAAAGTACCGCTTCCCCGACGACCCGTCTTTCGTCGACTACCGCCGCTTCTGCGACTTGATCGATAAAACGTTCACAGTGAAGGGCTTGGAGGGTAACCCGGAGCTGAGATCAAGCATTCGAAGCGATGCACCAGTCGTGAAGAAGTTTGGGCTGGCATCGCTCTCAGAAAACGAGGTGGAGCGTTTGCATCTGGCGAAAGTCAAGCTTTTCGCTGCAGTGATGAACAAAGGAATTGTGCTCAAAGACGTCTTCCACGACTTTGACCGAAGCAATGCAGGCAAGGTCACGAAGACCCAGTTTGTCCGCGACTTGCTGGACATTGTGTTCTTGACGGAAGACGAAATGAACGTGTTACTCAAAGTGTATGGCGACGATCTGGACGTGCACTACCGAGCGCTGCACTTTGACATCTGCCCCGGGGCGGCAGGTGCCGGGACAAAAGTTGCAGCCCCGCGCTCCCCCGATCGTCGCCATTTCTCAGCACCTGCATCCTACGAGTACGGGACCGATTCGGATGCAGTTCAAGAACTCGAAGCGGAACTCTCGGAGCTCGTGTTTCGCGATCGCATTCGAACGAAGAATTTCTTCACCGACTTCGACTCGCTACGTACCGGGAAATGCACCGAAGCGCAGTTCAAGCGCTGTGCCAAGCTTTGTTTTGGTGCACTGACTGAGAGCGATTTGGACTTACTGGTAAAGAAGTATGTGATCAAAGGGCTGGACTGTAACAAAGTCGACTACATTCGCTTCTGCAACTACGTCGAGGGAAGAAGCAACCGAGACTCCTCAAACGACAGCAGCAGTTACGAGGATGTGTTGTCCTCGATCGTGGCATCGACACTGGTGCCATTGTCGACGACCAAGTGCTCGCGCGAGATGCGCGGCTCATTGAGCGACATAGAGTCTGAAATCCACCAAGTGATGATCCAGCGACTCGGTTCATTTTGTGCGACGCGTCGTATTCTCCTGAAGCCATCGTTCCAGGATTTCGACAAGGGGCGACGCGAGCATGTCACCGTCGAGCAGTTTTTCCGCGTGATGACCATATTCAAACTGACTTTGGCAAACGACACAGAGAAGAGAGTGCTGCTGAAGCGCTATGCGAGTTCTCACGGCGATCGGTTCGTCAACTACGTTACTTTCTGCTTCGACCTTGAGCACTGGAGTAGCGGTGTGAGCAATCAAAATGGCCGCTTATCGTCTTGTGGAGGCAGCAATGTCGTCTCGGAGATCATCTCGCCAACAAAAATCAAGCACAGTACATTTAAGGATGCAGAGTCCGAGCTGCACATTCGCTCTGTGCCGATGCTGATCCGCTACATCAAGCAGATCGTGAAGCGCGATCGCATCCGCTTGGAGGAGTACTACCGTGACTTTGACAAGTTGCGTCATGGAAAAGTAACTGTCGCTCAATTCTCGGCAGGACTCAGCGCTGGTGGGTTTGTGCTCTCGAAAGATGAGATAAAGCTTCTTGGCGACGAATACGCAAGCAGAGACGTCCTGGATAGTGTCGGACAGAGTTTTGTCGCGTGGAAGCGGTTTGTGGACGACATCGAGAGCGTGTTCACCGTGAAAGGGCTCGAGCGCGCGCCAAACCACGATCTGAACGCTCTGGACACTCGAAGCGAGCAGTTTGGTGGTGTGAAGGAAGAGAGAGATCTGACTCTGGATGAAGAGCGCGTCGCGACCCAGGCCGTGATCACGATGAAGCGATCGATCGATCGGCAGCGACTCAACATCAAGCCTGCGTTTGAAGACTTTGACCGCTCCAAGCAAGGTTTCATCTCGGGCACCAAGTTCGAGCGCGTGCTGTCAATGTTCAACCTTCTGCCCGCAGATGCTTCGCAAACACGCTTGTTGCTCATCAAATTCCGCGAGCAAATTGCGAATGGCACTTCGAGTGGGACGCTGAGCACGATCTGCGACGTGAACTACCGCGCTTTCCTCCAGGCGCTAGACATTGTCGGCGCTACTGCTGAGGACGCGAGATCGTCGCTGGTGCTTCTGGGAAGTGTGGCGTATCGCCAGGAACTTTTCAACGGCGGAGTGACCACGGACGCTGGCACCAAGCGGCAAGCTCGTGACCTGCAGGCGTCGTTCACGGACGTAGATCAGCTGATCGCAGAGATTCGGCGCCAGATGAACGCTCGACGCATCCGCATCAAGGAGTTTGTCACTGAGGGGGACAAGCTGCGCTCGGGCGAGATCACCGTCGCCAAGTTCCACACTGCGCTGAACCGGAGCGGGTGCGTGCTGGACGCGTCGGACGTGAAGACGCTGAGCGCACACTTTCTGTCGGCGAAGAACTCGGACAAGATCGACTGGCGAGCGTTCATCGACGCCATTGACACTGTAGGAGGAGGCGTTCAGCTATTTCCATCTTCAACTGAGCCACATCAGCAGTACGGAGGCGACGACTCTGTCATCAAGCGAGTCCTGGAGCGACTGCGGCTCGAAGTGAATCACCGGCGCCTGCACATGAAGCCGTACTTCCAGGACTACGACCACAGCAAGATCAGCCGTGTGACCAAGTTCCAGTTCGCGGCGGTGCTCGACATGATGAAAGTGAACGTGAAGCCTCCGGAGGTACAGACGCTCTGTCAGGAGTTTGCGGTGCGCGACGGGCGGCGCGTCACGAGCGACGTCAACTACTTGGCGTTCATCCAGGCCGTGGACGCGGACTACCAATAAGTTCTCTATAAGCTGCATATTACTATCTATCGAATTCGCATGGGGGTCGACAGACGGAAGGAAGGAAGGGTGTATCTATATTGTTTCAGCATTAAGAAGCAAAAAGATGTCGGACATCTCCTGGTTGGTCCTGCTGGTTACACCGTTCACAATTATTTTCTACATGCAAAATGTCGAGAGGGCTCCATGGAAGAAAGAGCCACAACGAGCGCGAGCGGTGAACAGCAAAGCGCTTATCGTCGGTGGATGTGCGACATGAACTCGCTGCGCGTGCGCGGGTCGGTCTTGAAGCAGCCCAGCACGGAGCTCGTGACGGTGCTCGCACCGCTCTTCTCCACGCCGCGCATCACCATGCACATGTGCGTCGCTTCGATGACAACGGCCACGCCCTTGGGCTCGATCACGCCCATGATCGCGTTCGCGATCTGCTTTGTCAGGCGTTCTTGCACCTGCAGCCGGCGCGCAAACACCTCGGACACACGCGCGAGCTTGCTCAGCCCCAGCACCTTGCCGTTCGGGATGTAGCCGATGTGTACCTTGCCCGTGAACGGCACCATATGGTGCTCGCACATCGAGTACAGGTCGATGTCGCGCACGATCACCATCTCGTCGTGGTCCTCTTCAAACACGGCGTCGTTGAGTACGTCCGTGAGGCTCTGGCCATAGCCCTTGGTGTTGTACAGCATCGCCTTGGCCATGCGCATCGGCGTCTTCACCAGTCCCTCGCGCTCGGTGTCTTCGCCGATGCACTCGAGCAGTACCTTGACCGCAGCAGCCATCTTCTCGAGCTTTGCGGTGTCCTCGACGTAATCGTTCACCGAGCGCGTGGGCAGCGTCATCGAGAGGCTTTCCAGCGTGCTCGTCTTCTTGTCCTCCGCGCTTGAAGTAGCAGCAGCCGCCGTAGTAGCGGATGAGGAGGCGGTTGAAGATGAGGAGGAAGAGAGCGAGTTCTGCATGGCGCACGAGCTGTCAGCGGGTGAGAAGAATTGTGATTGCGCGTACTGCTCGCTGCTGCTGCTGCTGCTGCTTAGCGCGGGGGTGATCGGGGCCATGAAGACCGGCCGGATGGGAAGACGAATGGAAGGCGGCAAGTGAAAGCGAAGAGGTTGAGAGCGAGAGCGCCAAAAGAGCTCAAAGAGAGCTGCGAAGAGCTACGATACTTAGCCGGGTACGCCCCTTTGGCTGGCAGCAGCACAGGGCTGCACTGTTGGTGCCAACATAGGGAGAGTGTGCAGGAGGCAGGAGCTTTCTATCCATAATTATTCAATAAATGCGAAAACATTTTCTTTATTTAGTATTCAATATCTGCCTAGATAACATATATAAGTACTTTTTCGAATGACTTGATGTTGTATCTTACATTGATTTTGAAAATGCAATATAATAACATGGTTTTCGTGTGTCACTTATGTTCATCTGAATAATGGTAGGTATATAAAACAGCTTAAACTTTATCGGGAGCGTGTGGCGTGTGTTTGCACCAACACTCTCTGTGGTCAGCCCTAATCGCTTCATCCATCGCATTCCTATACCACTTATTAGTGGATAAAAATCAATCCTTGAAGCTACTAAAATCAATTGATTGGATAAAAACATCAAGGGTTGTAAAACGGATTATGTGTTTGAGAAAGTCCAGCTTGTCCATCAATTCATGTTGACATCAGCACAATTCAAAAAAGACAAGTCAAAGTGCTCCTTGGAAACAGGCGTGAGCACAACGCAATGCATGCTCCTATTTCAACCATGGTACCATTGCGCAGCGCGTATCAAGCAACCGCAAGCAGGAAGCTGTTCGGCAAGCACAGATATATCTTCGCCATTTACACGACGCCTGGGAAAACGGGAACTGTTTGGTAATTCACGAGTGCATTTGCAGCTAGATTTGGAGACCTATATGTTTTTTGTGCTTCTTTCATGGTTTAGAAGTCCTGCATCCCGAAATGTCGTCTAGGTACTGAGAGCTACTGGGACGACGGGAACGAAGCTAGCAGCAGCTCGTACGCGCGCACGATCTCCTTGAACGTGTCTTCAGCATCCTCGTGCGCACTGCAGTCTGGATGCCACTCAAGCGCCTTGGCACGGAACGCGGTCTTGATATCTCGAGCGTCCACCCTCCCGGTGAGTCCGAGAACAGCGAGCGCTTCCTGGAGCTCATGCTGACCTGCACGCTCGCCTGGTCCTGCTGCTGATGTTCTCCGCCGGCCCTGGCTGTTTCTGAATTTGCGTGGGTCGAAGCCGTACCAGTCAAAGGGGCATGACGTGCACGCGGTCTCCCATCCGCACATCAGACAGCAGAAGCTCAGCTGCTGCTGCAGCGTCGACGGACCTGAAGACACCGATGAAGAAGACGATGACTGTGCTGGCTGTGGTGACTGTGATGGCATGGGCTTTGCGGCGTTTGGTCTATTGGAATAGCGCCTTGCCACTCTAGCATGAGCTGCCTCTGAGCGTGAGCCTAGGCTGCAGCAGTGCTGCCGTCGTAGCGCGCCGTGCAGCGCATGACGCCGCATTTGGTCTGAGCGAGTGCTTTGGTCAATGTTGGTTTATGACCTGCTTGTTTTGTCGTGTTTGCAAAATAGACGACTGTGATTGGTCAAAATTGGTGTACCACGTGCGTCAAGAGCAAATCTTCTTCCGGCCACAAGAACACTTTGCGCACAGCTCCAAATGAATGCACTCCACTCAAATATGACTTCGTTATTTCCTTGTGGCCGACGAGTTACCGAGGACTGGAATGCTTGACAAGCACTACTGTTGCCTGGACGATCCCATGACGGGCTTCCTTCGGTAGGTACATGCAATCAACAATCACGCAGCTTCCTGATACCAAAAGGCTTAGCTGAAAAGCCTGGTGGTAGGTAAACCTCAAAAGTGCTGAAAGTGTCGAATCACGATTTCAGGTTGATCGAAAATTGTGGTTCGACACTTTCCACAACTTCGAGGAGAATAACTTAATCTGACATTCAGTCTCAAGAACTCACCGTGACCTGGTGGACCTTCGGGATCTGTACTGGCACCCGTGCTGGTTTTGACTGCACTGCACTACCCGAGTTCTCGCATTGTCGGTGGGCTCTGGAAGCATATGGGAGGAAATTCATGAAATTTTTTATAATGGCGATGCTGTTAAACATTGGTTTCCTGTCAGTCTTTTGCTCCTGCTATTACCTGCGGCACTTAATCGGACGAAGACAAGGACGATGAAGATGATGAAGCCGCCATGAACTTGTCCAGGTATCCTCCCTCTTTCATCAGCTCAAAGAAGTGGCCGTTGCCTTTCTTCACGAGCTCATCGGGCGACGCGAACTCGACAATGTGGCCGCCGTCCAGTACCAAAATACGGTCCGAGTCCAGGATCGTGTCGAGACGATGCGCGATCGTCAGCACCGTCGACGACGCGAACGCTGTGCGGATCACCTTCTGCAGCGCCTTGTCGGTCTCGTGGTCGATCGCGGCGGTGGCTTCGTCGAAGATCACGATGCGCGAGTGGCGCAGCAGCGCGCGCGCCATGCAGAGCATCTGACGCTCGCCCACGCTGAAGTTCTCGCCATTCTCCTCCACGACGCACTCGAGCTTCTTCTCATCGTTGCTGATGCGGTCGCTGAGCCCGACCTGACGGATCGAGCCCCAGAGCTCTTCGTCGCTGAACTCGCTGAATGGGTCCAAGTAGCTGCGCAGCGAGCCCTTGAAGAGCACCGGGTTCTGCGGGATGATCGATAACTTCTCACGCAAAGCCTTGAGTCCGATCTTGCCCACGTCCACGCCGTCAATGCTGATCGAGCCCGACGCGACCTCGTTGATGCGGAAGAGCGCCATCGTGAGACTCGACTTGCCAGCGCCAGTACGGCCAACAATACCGATCTTCTCGCCACCCTTGACGGTGAACGACAGGTCCTTGAGCACGAGACGGTCGTTCTCCTTGTATCGAAAGCTCACGTGGTCCAGTGCAATGGATCCGCTGGACGGCCACTCGGGGTGGGCCGGCGGGTCCATGGTCGGGATCCGGTACGGCGCCTCCTGCGGGATCTCGATGTACTCCTGCATGCGCTCGGGACTCACCATCGCGGTCTCCATGCGCGTGAGCACGCGCACGATGCCCTCCAGGTTGGTCGACACCTTGAGCGCGTACGAGAACGCCAACCCGATGATCGCGGCCGACAGGTCGTTGCGCAGGATCACGAGCGACGTGGTCACGACTAGCAACAGCAGACTGCCCACGAGCTGGATGCGCAGCGAGAACCACTGCGACACACAGAGCTGCGCGAACCAGATCTTGTTGTTCGCGTCCAGCTTGGTGTTGTTCGTGGTGTAGAAGCGCACAACCTGGGTCGGACCAAACGCGCGCACGACCGAGCCGCCGTCCACGGTCTCGGACAGGTGGTTCAGCACGGGCGCCGACGTGGTCTTCTGCAGTCGCTGGAGCTCACGCGCCGGACGGATGTAGAACGCGCCGATGTGGTAGTAGAGTGCCACGACGGGGATCAAGAACAACCCTTTCCACTGGATCACCACAGCTGCCGTCACCGCACTGCAGCCGACGGAGAAGAGGTTCGCAGCGAGCGTGCCGAACATGAACGGGATCATGGCGTCCACGGCCGAGACGTCCCCGCCGTAGCGCGTGAGGATGCGACCGATCGGGTTCACGTCGAAGAAGCGCATCGGCGCGTGCATGAGCGCGTAGGTCATGCGGTCGAAGAGGGTCTTGGCCGCGCGCATGCCTGAGAACGTGATCACGAGCGTGCGCACGAGCACCATGGACGCGGACACGAGGCCTAAAGCAGAGTACACGCTGAGACGGTACGTGGTGGACACTGGCTGGTCCGGGTGGGTGATGCTGTCGCTCGACCAGCTGCTGAGCCAGAAGTCGCTGCCGATCTGGAAGCCCTGCCAGAAGAACTGCGAGAGCAGGATCACAAATACGATCGGGAAGCCTCCCACGGCGTGGTAGTAGGCGGCGAACACGTGGTTGCCCACGCGGCCCTCGGAGCGCTCTTCTTCGACGATTAGCTTGCCGCTCTCCTTGCTGTCGCCGAACGTCTTGACCTTGGCTTCTCGGAACGGAGACGCCAAGGTCTGCTCGTCGTTCACTTCTGCAACTTCGTCATACGTAGGTACATCGTTGTCCACCGTAGTGTCCACATTGAGAAGACGCTCGGTTTCTTCGTAGCTCTTCTGGACATACGGCTGTCGCGCCAAGGGGGACACTATTGGGAGGTACTCCGGTTGGTCCTGCACCTGGTGGGTCTCCACCAAAGTGCCGATCTCGTTGATTGTCACCGCGTGCGTGATGTACTTGGACTCGATGATCTCCGGGTTGTGCGTCACCAAGATGATCGTCTTGTGGTGCAGCAATCCCAGCAGGCACTTCTGGAAGATCTCGTTCTGCACAATCGCGTCCACCGCAGACAGCGGCGAGTCCAGGATGTAGATGCTCGCGTCACTGTAGCAGGCGCGAGCCAGCGCAATGCGCGCCTTCTGT
>JALBZD010000413.1:0-28868 GCA_038050675.1 Globisporangium cylindrosporum | reverse complement strand
GCGTGATAGATAATGACTTACTTGATATTGAGTAGTCAAAGAAGTCGAGGTGGAGGCGGAAGAACCCGCCACTGGAAGTGTATTTTTGTTTTTGTCTATTTTCAGGTCGGTATTTTTGGTATTGTTCCACCCTGTTTTATTCTCACACAGCCCTCCACTACCCCATAATTTAATACATATTAGTATACATTTTCCAAGTGTATGCGAATTTGAGAGCAAAATACTGCGTCACAATTGGCTGAAATGCTGATAAGGATAGGTTTGTTCATGCAATAATCTCGTGTGAGCGACAGATTGCTGCTCTTAACGTGATTTGAAGCGCATAAATAGCTAATAACATGTTGCAGCTCTGTTTCAAATATGAGTATAATTGGACAAAAATTGACTTCAGGAGGGCAAAAAGCGTCCTTGATGCCCCCGCCGGCTGTTAGTAACCCAGCTTTTCAAATGCGCAAAAACAAGGCAAAAAGAGCGCTTTCCCAGGTGGTTTTTGGCGGCGGATTAGGGGTTCAGTGCACCTGGGTTACTCGCATCCTGACTTTTTTCGCGAGCGGAGAGACTAGCAGCAGTGTTCACAGAAATACTTTTTCATGCAGTATAGAGGTTTTGCGTGAGGCTCGGAGGTAGTTTTAACAGCATTTCCAGGAGTCCAAACGAAAAGAAGCATGTATCTGTCAATACCCAACACCAAAAATCAGATCAGCTCATCCAAAATGTCGACTGCGTACAGTCTCGTTTCTTCCGTGAACGTGGTGGGAGAGATGGGAGGGGCGGGGTGGACTTTGTGTGTGTGGGTTAAGCGGCTGGTCGCCGCGACTGCGTGAGTCCACGTGGGTGGGTGGAGAAAGAAAAGCAGCAGGAAACAGGAAGAGAGCGCCATTTCTCGTAAAGAAGCGAATTCCTTCTCACGGCGTGCGAAACCACCCGTCCCGATCGATACCCAGAAGCCCGACACCATCACGTCCGCGCGAGCGAGTTACAGGGATATCCACCAACACACACACAGATAGATACATACACAAGCGTCGCGGTGATCCAAGCGTGACCACCGTATCCATACAAAAAGAAATGCAGAGACCAGGAAGCAGACGCACGAGCCGACTGGGCAACATGACGCTGCTGATGCTGCTACTGGCGGCGACCTTCACCATGGCTACCGCCCAGAACGAGACGCTGGCGAAGGAGTGCGCGTCGAATGCGGACTGCAGCGAAGGCGCGACGTGCGTGGCCGGCGACTCGGAGACGTCGGTGCAGCGCTGCGTGGCTGGCGCCCCCTGCGGCGGCAGCAACATCGGGAGCTGTCCGGCGGACCCGGCCACGGGCCAACTGGCGTGCATCTGGCGGCCGGACGCCAAGGCCTGCAGCGGTGGCGCCAAGTCCGGCTGCAAGCAGATCGGCAGCGACTACGGCATCTACAAATGCATCTCGCTTGACCGCTGTGACCAGTACTTTGGCGACTCGTTGTGCAGTGGTAAGTGGCTCGTATGTGGGAGAATGCGGGTGTACTGATTTGTGATAATATTGGTGTGGGCGTGTGTACTTACTACTTTTGGATGTTTGGGTGTGTGGTGTATTTATTTTCAATAGGTGGATGCAATGTGAACGGCGTGCAGTGCAATGGCCGCGGAAACTGCCAGGTGACGTACGAGTCGAACGTGCCGTCGTTCCAGTGTGCATGTGACTCGGGGTGGAACGGTACCAAGTGCGACAACGTGCTCAACGGTAGGCCAGTCTTTATCCACTTGGTTGCTGATGTTGTATCCATGGAACCATGTTCCTAATTAACGCTTTTGCTATCAAATGCAATATGCCTCAGCAGACTCGTGTGTGGTGGACGTCGGTCAGTGCGGCTCCCACGGCACGTGCGTCAAGAACGCGTGCAAGTGCAAGAACGGATACACGGGCGACCAGTGTGAGATCGCGCCGGCTGGCAGCGGATCGCTGAGCGACACCAACAGCACGTCCGGCTCCAACAACAGCAGTGGCTCCAGCAGTACCTCGTCGACCGTGGTGACGCCCAAGCCGAACCAAGCAGGCTCGGCCGCGTCGAACGCAGACTCGATCTCGAACGGCGACAAGAACAGCAAGTCGACGACTTTCATCCTTGTGGGGCTGCTCGCGGCCGTCATCATCGTCGCGGCGCTGCTCTTTGCGCTCTACTCGCGAAAGAAGAAGCGTGAGCAGGATGCTGCGGGCGGCTTTGGCCGCGCCGGAAGCGTCGATGAAGGCGTCGATGGCGCCGCCATCGGCGGAGGACCAGACACGCCCAAGCAGAACATTGTGATCATGTAAGGCGGTTGGGTTGGTTGAAAATGCTGACATGTTCGCTGATGCATGAAAGCAATGAAGTAGGTAGGCTAGGAAAGAATTATAAGTACAGTGAGTAAGAAGACAAACAGGCAGGTAGTGAAGGACACACACACACAGATGACGCTCAACAGCGTTCGCACACAACTCAAGGCAGGCGGTACTTCATTCGCTCTTGCGCGCGTTCTTGTTTTCGTCCAACTCAACACACTTTGCGAGACGCAGCTTAAATGACGCCACCTCGTGGCTCGAATTACATCACTTTTCATCACTTTCCATTTAAGCTTTGTGTGCTTATTCGTGCTGTGGGCTGTTCTATTTTGCAAACCGCATATTTTAATGTAGTCCACGTCATGTAGCACATTGATTAACGTGGTGCACATCAATCACCAAGGTAGTGTCTGAAAGGTCACAACATCACAGCTGTCGAGCTGGCTCACGAAAGACATAATTGATGGATCACCACGAGCAGAGCACAAATGGAGACAGCAACATGTGAGCGCGCAAACCCGGCGGACGTTCTCTTCCTCATCATCAAGCACTTGCGGCTCTGCGGCTTATCTGCGAGCGCGATGGCGCTGCTGCGCGAGAGCCAGGTCGACACTTCATGGCTCTGCGGACCGTCGAAAGAGATGCTTCTGCTGCGCGAATGGGTCTTCGCAGGCGACTTCGCGCGCGCCAGGACACTACTGCTGCCGCTTGCGGTCGTCCTCACCAGTGAAGAGTTATGTGAAGCGATAAGCGTCATCGAGAAGCAAGAGCTTCTCGAGTCGTTCTTTGTAGATGGTGATGACGACGCGCTCACGCACACACAGCGACAAATAATCCTGGGCGAGCTCAGAGCAAGAAAGCAAGAGCTACATATGGATGAGAGCGAGCTTTCACTGTGCTATCAAGCGCTACTTCATAGCGAACCAAACCCCAGCAAGCTGCCAGCGATAGCGCAAAGCGACGCACCTCGTCAGTGGGAGCTGCATGAAGCGCGCATGGTGTGCTTTGAGCGTCTCGTGCCATTCTTCCGCGGCGAGATCGGCCCTGAGGACTACGAGCACAAATACTTGAACGTGGCCCCAACGCAGCTCATGGCGCTGGTTCAGGATGGCGTTACTTACAATAATGTGAAGAAGTCGAAGGTTGCTTCAAGTGGACAGCAGATGCAGGTGGATGATGACTGCATTTCGATTGCCAGTGAGAGCCACAAAGCCGCTCTCGACCAGCTTGAAGACGTGTCCAGGGCGCATTTGCACTTGGGAGAGAGCAACAAATACAAGCAATCAAGCGCTACAGTTTCGTCAAAGGGCTACCACGCGCTTTCGAGATCGGTAGACTTGTCGAGAATAAAGGGCAGCTGGACCAGTGGTGGTGGACATGATGGTACTCTTGTTGAGCAGATTGGCTCGACTCTCAAGCCGAAGAAGACACAAAACCCTCTGGCAATGTCATTGGGCTTTGACAGAGCGAAGATCGCTATACAACATAACGTGAAGAACGCAGAGCTCATCGTGGAGGAAGCACATGAAGACACCAACAGTGAAGAAGGCGAGGTGCGGGGCTCTGTGTCAATGCCTGAGTTCGTGGACGAAGAGAGCATGCCGGCTCCGATGGTTCATAAAGTTTTTTGCGACTCGGCGACTCAAACCGAAGCTCGATGCAACGCTGCTGCTGATATGGTAGCTCCGAATAATCCAAGCGAAGCACATAGAGTTATCAACAAGCGTGAAGAAGGAGAAGAAGAATCTCCAATGTCAATGGTTGACAACAACGTGAGTCGAGTCGGCGGGTCTCGCCTGCGGCTTTCACGCGAGCCTCAAACACCGGAGGGCTGGACACCAAGTCAAAAACTGGAGGAGAGGCGATCGATCGGGGTCTTTAGCCTGGAGAACAAGCTGAAGATGGCGCAACCTGGCGCGAGTTTTGCTAGTGACGCGTCGAGATCTGTGTGCATCGACGACGACCATGATGACGAGGATCTGTTCCTGGATGATTCGATGATGATAGAGAACAAGTCGCCCATTTCAAAGTACCTAGCGGAAGAAGAACTGGGTAATGAAGGACTGGAAGGTGAAGATGAGCAACTCGAACAGGACCCAAGCATAGACCAACGAGAGTCAAACCCCCTCGCAGTTGTTCAAGAGGGACTCTTGCCAGAAGAGCGTCGGCCCGAGCGCTACGACCAGTTCACACTCGACCACATCGTGCGAGCGAGCGTCGTGGCGGAAGTGAAAGAAGCGCACGCCGTGCGAGCGATCGACCTCAATCTCGACGGTTCGCAGCTGGTCATCGGCACCAACGCGCGCGCTCTTCGCGTCTTCGACCTGGCCTCGCCACTCTCCAGCGCCTTGTCGACCGCGTCGTCCGTGTCAACAAGATCGAGCTTCCCACCCCCTCACCACAGCTGCTTCCTACCACTGCTCCCCGTCCTCGTCGAGCGCCACAAGCACCACCAGTCGTCGATATACTGCATCGCCTTCAATAACAGCAATAGCTCTCGTAGCTCTTCAGCGTTCGGTAAAACTGGTGGCGGCGGGGTCATTGCGTCCGGTGACGCCGACTCGTCGATTAAAGTACTCTCACTGGCAACGAACAAGGATCTGCTGATTCAGAGCCATCTTGGGAAGATCCGCGCATTGCACTTCGCAGCCGACAACCTCTTGTGGTCCAGCGCCACCGGCGATCTGCGCATCCGCTGCTGGGATCTCACCACGTGCACATCGTCACCCGTCGCGACGCCTTCTTCGTGCATGGACTTGGACGGTCACGTGGGTGAGATCCAGACGCTCGCGTTCTCTTTCAAGTCGAATGTTCTCCTGAGCGCGTCGCTCGACAAGACGGTGCGGCTCTGGGACACGAGAAGCGGGAAATGCGAGCGTATCGTGGCGCGCACAGCGCATCCAGTGTTCACGTTGGCATTCGACCCGACGACAACCAGTGAAAGCCGCTATTTTGTATCGGGGCATCAGGATGGCAGCGTCGCGATGTGGGACCTGCGTATGAAGAGCCACCCGCTGCAGATGCTCGCGCACCACCAGGACGAGTGCAGGGCGATTTCGTGGTCACCCGACGGGAAGTGGCTGCTCAGCAGCTCGTTTGATGGCACGATCTGTTTCATGCAAGCGCAGCAACCTCATCAATTGACCCCCATGGCGTCGTACCACCAGCACCAGGACAAAGTGCTGCAGGCGCAATGGCACCCGACCAAGCCAGCGATCGTCACGACGGGCGCAGACAAACTCGTCAAGCTCTGGGCGTTTTCATAATAGCAACAGATAGAGAAGCTGGGACCTGGGGCGTAAAATCTCCTCTCTCTCTATTTAAGATCAGGGAAAGCAAAGGGTGGGGGTAAAACCGTATCAAGCAGATATAAAATACGAAAAGACATGCAACCACCATACTCTCTCGATCTTCTCTCTTTCTGTCTTTGTTGCTCTAGTGCTGCAGTCTCTCTCTCGCTCTCCATCTGTCATAGCAAATGGCGCATGTCTGGGTCTCAAGACTCCTGTTCTCTCCGTTCAGGACAGCTTCAAGGCTTGCTCTGGACTTCCAAGACTCGAGCTTGAGCTCACAGAACATTGGTTGACTACTTGGACGAGCCTGGGCTCTTGGAGCGGTGCTTGTTGTTGCTCTTTTTCTTCTTGCTCTGGAAGGCCGCGAAGCCCTTCGGGTCGCACTCGGGACAGAGCCACGTGTCCGGATGCCGTCCGTCCGAGAAGCCCACGCACTCCAAGTGATACCACTGCGACGGGTTCGGGCACTTCTTGCCGTCGCACGCAATCATGTTGCCGTAGCTCGGCTTCTGGCAGATGCAGTAGAGCTCGTTGTCCTCGCCGTTGTCGTTGTCCTTCTTCTTCGAGTCCGAGCTCTTCTTCTTGTGCGAAACGGGTGGCGCTGGCGGTTTCACGCGCTCCTCAGAGGTTTCCTTGGCGCTGCTTTCGTTGCGTCCCTTGTGCGCTGGTTTCGGGTCGCTGTGGCTGTTGTGTCCACTGGTGGTGGTGGTCAGCGCAGGAGCAGGTACAGGAGGTACGTCTGGACGCTGACGCTTCTTGCTGTGGCTCTGGCTCTTCTTGCGCTTCTTTTCGTTACTCTTGCGCTCTTTCTCCGACAGCGTGCGCTTGTTCGGGTTGCGCTCGCCGTTGCGGATACGCTGGATGAACGACACGATCGAGTCGTCCTCTTCCACCTCCAGCGTGCAGTCAAAGTGGCGCGCGACCATCGCGGCGATCTCTTCCTTCTCGTATTCCTCTCGCAACGTGATGTTGTAGAACTGCGCATAGCGCTTCAGCGCTTCAATCTACACACACATATACGCATATCGTCAGCATTCGCGATGAATTGGCTTGTGTGATTATGGAGGAGAGACAGGGGTAAGCGAAATGACAACATACCCCAAGACTCGTGAAATCAACCATCAAGCGTGGTGGATACGTGATCTTCTTCACGCGGTGGCTCATTTGGTCCACGCGCTTCGAATCTTCGTAGTCTACACAGAGACAGCATTTGCACATAGGCAGATACAAGCGAGAGCGTTAGTGATTGCCAGAGGATATTTAAACATACGCAGCAGGAGGCGGGTGAACGTACCATCGTCCATGACGTCGTACATGTCCTCGCGGTCGTTCTAAAACGACCACACACATATACAAAGAGAGATAGAGAGAAACACACACATGTCAGCGACTCAATCCAGTCCACATCACTTATTCGCTCATTCATTCATTCATTCGCCCAACGTAGCTTCAAGGCCACAACGAACGCCATTCTCCCCCAACAAACGCTCAGCACACATATCCACAAACAAACATATCAAGCCACGCAGCGTACCATTTCAGCAGCGCGTGTACTTCTTTGCTCACTCCAACCCGAAGCACCTTGCGAGCACTCCGTTTGTTCTAAATTTCGTTCGTTCGCCTCCGTGCTTCGCCACAAACACACAAGTCACCCCGGCCGCTGGCGTGAGGCTGTGGATGACGAGAGCGTGGAGCTGGTCGCAGTGGCGGCGGCGTGCGGTCGTAGGGCTGCAGACAGACAGACAGACGGCGGGCGGGGCGTGCAGGTGCAGGTCGGCGGGCAGGTTCGTCTCTCGCGCTTTCTCGCTGTGCTGTTGGGGTTGTGAGGTTCGAATGGGCCAGAGGCAAGGCGACAGGCAGCGATAGAAACCGATCTGATACCGGTTATTTGATGGATGCATGCTGTGGGCCACATCATTTTTGTTGTTTGGGATATTAGATAGTGACGGGTCCGAGAGACGCCCTAAATTAAGCTCATGGGCAGTTTCGCATTCAATACCGGCTGGATACCGATTCTGTATCGATAGTGATGGGTATTGTTGAAGTTGCCCCTTCGACATGTTATGTGGTGCACACCACGAAAGCATTGAGTTGGATACGAATCTTGTGATTGATACTGCTGGTACAATGGCAGCGCATCACTCGCGCTTATCCATCGAGCCCAAGCGGCGCGGGCTGCTACACACCGAGCTTGAGCGTCATGAGCAGCTTCATTGCGAGCAGTGGACGCAGCGCGCGCGGTCAGGACGACAAGGTGATTGACAACACTATGTGCACAACATGATAATGGCCCGGATCAGTGTCTTGTGGAAGCTGATAAATGCTGTGATCCATTTTTTTCATATGCTAACGTTAGAATGGGGAGATGGAAGCACTGCTTACGACCATCGACAGCGCGTTTAATCCGCGGCTTGACAGCGCCAAGGTGAGTCAGGTGGAAAAGCGTCCCCGTGGTTTTTGATGGGCGTCGTCTAACCAAACAAGCATTCGCTTGTGCTGATGCTAGGGATATGGAGACTGCTTTACTAAGGAGAGTGGTGTCACAAAGCTGCTGCTGCTGCAACAAGCTGATCCATGCGGCAGTCGAAATGAGCTCGGTGCATGCGGTGCTCGACCGAAGGTCGGGATGCCACCACTTACACCCTGCGGCATTGAAAACGTTTGGTGCTGCTGGCCGTTGGAGCGTCGACGCCAAGCCACCTACCGAGTGCTCTTTGAACGACCCTTGCTCTTGTCAACACCAGCAGCAAAAACCTCTGGGTCTCCAAGGATAGTGGCATCATTAGCTCAACAAGTCACAGAAGAGACGAAACCACGGCGGACACCGCGACCCAGGAAGCGCAGGTCCCCGAAGGTGAGATGGTCGACAGCAACGAGCTCCAAACGCCGTTGCACTGCTGCCCAAAGAGTCAACGACAGCCAGGTTCCAGCCAAAAGCGAGATCCATACTGTAAAGGTGGAGGAGAAGCTGAGCCTCATCGACCAGATTCTGTTCAGCGACCAAGAAGACTTGGTCACAACCACAGCAGAAACGGCCTTCACGAAGGCGGAATGGCGCGTCCTGGACTCGGGCTTGAAGAACAAAGACGAAGAAGACTCGGACCGTTCGGTTCTATTCGCACCGCAAACCAGCAGCAGCATTAGCAGCAACGGCAACCTGAGTCTAGTGAGTGTTGAGCTCCTGCTTGCACAATCGGAAAGTGATAAGAGCGATCAGATCGATTGCCACGCCTGGAGCAGCACGGGACCTGATTTCCTCAACAGCCTGGACGAAATGAGAGAAGAAGGAGAAGACAAAGAGACTCCAGTCGAGAGCCCCAGTCCGCTCGATTCCTGTTTGCTGGACGATCTTCTGGGCACAAGCGGCTGTGATGAGCCTTCGTTGGACTTTGAATTGTAACGTCTATCTCTCTTTCTATCAATTGGCGCCTCTTCAGAGGTCGTTGGAGCACTTGCAACCGCTCATTTGATTTTATATCTTTTGGGTCTTGACATGCGCTGCATCGTCCTTGCCTCTCAATTGGAGAGTGCATAAGAATCAGAATCTGTGTTGCACGTTCGTATGAAGAAAACCCTGAACTCGTAGATGAATACATGAACGAAATGTGCATAAAATAATAAAGATAGTCGTGCAAACTTAGTATGCCTCTGGCCATCGTTGAGCTCCTCTACTCTGCTCAGCTGCTGTTGTACTCGACGTACACGATCTCGGGCGGCTGCTGGCGCGTGAGCACGTCTTCCTCCTCTTCGTCTTCATCGTCATTATTATCGCGCGTTTCGCTGCGACCACGTTCTACGTCTTCCTGGTTCTTGCTGTTGCCTCTCGCCTCCTTCTCCTCGTCAAAGTCACCGAGCAGACTATCACGATCCGCCACGTAGGGGGACACGCTCTGCGCGGAGCTCGCGATGAACCACCCCTTCCCATTTCTCGCGTGGTGCTGTTGCTGCTGGAAGCGATTCAGCAGCACGCCCACGACCAGCAGCTCCCACACAAGCGCCAGCAGCAGGTCGAAGAGGAACAGGAAGAAGAGCGACGTGCAGAAGCTCTTCGGCAGTGCCAGCACTCCGAAGCTCGTGTCCACGCCGACGTGCTGCGTCGTCTGCTCGCTCTTGTAGTTGAATAGCTGCACGAGCAGGATGATCCAGAGCACGAACAGGTACCCGACGAACGGCTTGTTTGAGTAGAACGGCTTACGGAACAGGTCCTTGACGTTGAACGCCAGCGCCACGATCCAGTACTGCAAGTGGCCGAAGAGCCAGATCACGCTGTTTTCGTACGAGTGCTGCGTCAGGTCGGCCGGCTCCCCAGGCGAGAACACGTAGCAAGGTGGCTCAATCGCCGAGCTATTATTCGGGTGCAACTTTGTGAGCTCCAGCGAGTGCTCGGCCGAGCAGAACCAGGACTTGGCGCGCGCCGCCGAGATCGCGATCCCCAGACAGATGAACAGGAACATCATCTGCCCAAAGAGTGAGAACAGGATCGTCGGCGCGAAGAGCGACTTGGCCGGAAAGTCCTTGGTGAGCTGCTCGGACGACGACGTGCGCACCATGAGCACCGAGAGTCCAAATACTACGACGAGGTCGTCGAAGAGGAACTGGTTGTTGCTCATCTGCGACGAGAAGTCGTTCATCAGCGACGACATGGTCAGCTGGATGATCGAGTACAGCACCATAAATTTGAACGCCACAAAGGACGTGCTGAGCGCGCATCGTCCCTCACGCAGTAGCTCCAAAACGTCTGTGATGCTCTTCTGGCGACTCGTGAACGGCGCCACGATCGACGCGTCGGCGTCCGAGAGCGCGATGCCCACGTGCGCAGCCTTCAGCGCGCCGCAGTCGTTTGTGCCGTCGCCGACCATGCCGACGCACTTGCCGCGCTGAATGAGCGTCTCAACGATCCACGTCTTCTGATGCGGCCGGATGCGCGAGAAGATCTTGGTGTGCAGCACGATCTGCTCAACGAACAGACTACTCTGCGTCGCGATGAGTGCGTCCAGCGCGGCGCCAGTGAGAGCGAACTCGTTATTGTCCGCCAGTCCCAGGAACGTCTTGTTGTCCAGCGGCGACCACTCTGGATTCGGCCGCGACGCCAGGTCGTCCACGTCCGCAAACACGACGTTGTTGCTCGTGATCGCATTTTCATTTCTGGTAGCTTTACCTCCAGCCGCCGAGTCAGCCACGTCCAGCAGCAGCACGGTCGACTGGAGTTCCATATTGACTTTGCGCGCAACGTGGATGGCTGTGAACGCGTTGTCACCCGTGATGATGCGCACGTCCATTTTCGCGTCCTCCAGCGTACTGATCACGTAGGGCGACTCAGTCTTGATCTTGTTGAGGAATAGGATGAAGCCCAGAAAGTTGAGACGGCACTCCATCGCTTCGCGCACGGGCACGTCCGCAGTCACAGGGTACGTCTTGGAGGCGAGCGCGACCACGTAGTAGCCCTGGTACGAGTACGTGCGCACTTTCTCCATGTAGTTGGCCGGGAGCGTCGCGGGATTGCAAATCGAGAGCATAGCTTCGGGCGATCCCTTCGTGTACACGACGCGCTGTCCGGTCTCAAAGTCCTCGATGAGCACAGACGAGCGCTGCAGCGACGCGTCGAAGAGGAAGCGCTTGACGACGCCAAATGTCTTCCCGATTGGCGACGATATGAGCACCGAGAACGGCGCGTTCGGCGTGTTCTTCTTGTGCACGTTCATCTCGATCGAGTAGCCCGTGGCGCGGAACATGTCGCGCTCGAGCGCATAGCCCGTGATGTTGCCACTGCGCTCGTTCAGGCCGTGACAGGTCGCGAGCCCGACGATCGATGTGATCGACAGCACGTCCACTTCGCTCTGCAGACCCAGAAACGACGCAGACGTAGTCGAGCACTCGTCGACGCCCTGGAAGTCCAGGTGGTCGCACGACAATGTCCCCGTCTTGTCAAAGCAAAAGCAGTCGACGTGTCCGGCCAGGTTGATGCGCTGTGAATTGATGCAGAAAATGCCCGCTGCCTCGAGGCGTGTGAGCGCAAAGCCGACACCAATCGTCAGGATCAGCGGCAGTGCAGGAGGCACTGCGATCGTCACGAGGTCCAGAGACGATATGATTGCGTCGCCGGTCGAAATGTTGGTCTTGGACGCCTGCACCAGACGCTTGATGAACGCCAGCAGCGCCACGAACGAAAGCGCGCAGAGGAAGATGTAGCTGTCGCGCTCGATACGAAAGTTGATCGGCTTGGGGTACAAGATCGACCGGAAGAGCTCGCCCTTCGAGGTGGAGAAGCCCGTTGAGAGCACGACCCCGCGGCTCGAGTTGTCGGCCTTCACTGCCAACACTGTCGAACCAGCGAACAGCACGCACTCCCTGGACTTGGTCTTGATGCTGGCGTTGATCGTCAAGTCATTACCACCACCACTGGAATTCGGCTTTGCTGAACCTGCTTGTGGTGTTGTTGGGAGATGGACGTGCTGCTTGGTGATGGGAATCGCTTCGCCCGTCAGCGTCGACTCGTCCACTGTGCACTCGCCAGCGATCATAACAATGTCCGCCGGCACGAACCCTTCCTCTACGAGCACAATGTCGCCGACTACGAGTCTCGAGACCGCAACCGAGGATACGTGCTGGTCACGCACTACCCGGACGCTCGCGTCAACCTTGACCAGGTCGTGGAGCTTCTTGTCGTTCTTGACCTGCGAGAACACCTCCCAGGCGATTGAGAGCGCCGACATCGCCACGATGATGAGTGCGTACGTCGTGTACTTCTCGCTGAGCCAGATGAGCGCACTGGCGACCTGGAACAGGTAGAACGGATGAAGCACCTTGCGGAGCAGCACTTTCTGCCAGGGCATCGGCGCGATGTCGATCTCGTTGAGCCCATAGATATCACTGAGCTCCTCGGCCCGACCGCTCGTCAAACCGGTTTTCGCGCGCTTCTCCACCTCGTTGTATCTCTCCTGGAGCTCGCACTTAAGCTTGGTGAACTGCTGTTTCTTGGCGTCGTAGAAGTGGCGGTTTTTGCGGTACTCGAACCACTTGCTGCTGCTGTTGTTGACACCCGGAACAAGTGCGCACTCGTCCCAGTCGGCGCCTAACTCACTGGCGCCTGCGCGCACAAGCACAAAGTCCGCGTCATCGATGCTTGCGACTTGCTGCTTGGTGAATCGCGTGTACCACTGCGGTAGCCACATGGTGACGACGGGCAGCGCGCCGAACGTCGCGGTGCTCGCGAGCAGGTACAGCGCTCGCTGGATCGAGTTTGACTTGTAAAAGTACGCGGCGGTGTACTCGGGCGGTCCTGCGACGAGCGCCGAGAGCAACTGCGCGGGATTAGAGCTTGCACTGGGGTTGTTACCATTCGAGCCGGCGCGTCCGGACGCATTCGACCACTGATCGGGAGTGCTGCCCGTCGGGGAGCGCCCCGCGACGAGTGACGCGGTCTCATCGCCAGCCGCGCGCATGGGAGAACAAGCGGGCGGGTGTAAGGCGTGCGCACGTCTGTGAGTCTCTTCCTCTCTCTCTCTCTCTCTGCGCGTCTGGAGATAGCGATTGAGAGCGATCAACTGCGCGTTCTCTTTCTTTCCTCCTCTCCTCTCCTCTCTAGCGCGCCCGTCCGTTATTTCTATTTGCGCCTTCGAGAAGAGCCGCCATGATGTTGGTGTTGGCGCATGCCATTGTGTGGGCTAAGAATAGACAAGCTGTGAGTGGGACGATACTGAAAAGAGCAAACGGGGAAAATCGAAAGATTTTACCTCTTTATAGCACAAAATATCCGTTTATAGTAATTTGCTGTTAGTTCAGTAGTAAAATGACTCCTTTAATATTTGGGAAAACTAGCTCAGGAGTACCTCAACGAGAAACAAAGCAACGGCTGGACAGTCGGAATCACATCAGTGTTCCTTCCTGCTCCATGCAGTTGCTCTCGCCAAAACTTCTCGTCATTTGGATGCACAAAGTTCCAAGTGTCGTGCTTCCCATTGCAAATGAATTTTAAAATGCCCTCGTTTTCATCAAGTTCTATTGAACTCCTTGCGGATCTCGAGCAAACGCTGCTTTTGTGTTTTCGTGGGCTCAGCTTCTCACATTCCATTTTGATCCGCGCGCACAAGTGAATCAAGAAGGCGGCCCGGAGGGCGTGGCCTGCCTCACCCTCCCCTGCTCGGAATCATGCGCTGACCGTGCTAGGAGACGCGCGCTCCCCGTCAGCAAGCAAGGCAACCCCTCAACCCCATTGTTCATACCTCCGAAGGTCGGTTGCGTCGTAAGAATCATGGAGCGAGCCTCAATGACCAAGCGTCTGCGACCAAACGTCTGCGGCAAGAAGCTGATCCTGGTTGGTTGCACATTCACAACAACGCATTTTCTTGCAGCACCTGGGACCTCAACATGCCTGCAGACGTCAACCTGACGAGGAGAGAAGACAATGCGCGACGGATAGGTCCCCGACCTGAACCAAATCGCATGCGGTCACGCGGTTCTCTGCATCGTAACATCGTGTGCACGTAGTAGTGCAGCCATGTGGAATTATTATTAACAACACTGTAGTTGGTGATACCATGGATACAAGCGATCTCTTCTCTGCGTCTCTTCAAGATCCATCTGTATGGTACACTGTACCAGTTTCTACATCCCGAACTTGAGTGCCGTGTTATTCAAGGGACAGTTCACATATCCACCTTTCATAACAGCTTCATTTAATAAAGAGGCCAGTATCAAAAAAATTAAGAATTAAGTAAAGCATATATATTATTTTAAACAGGTTAATTGATTACAGTTTCCCTTCATCATTTTGAATTGCACATGGCGCCTTCCGAATCGCTGCCATGCCACAAAGCGGCAACAAACGAGGAAACCCAGAGATGATGGAGGACCTGGAGGTATCCAGCCACCTCGAGTTCCACGGCGTGGCCTACGTCGCCACCGTGAGCGTCGCCCAGCAGCAGCTGCACGTGCAGGTGGAAGTCGACGACTCGCTCACGAGCACGTACACGTCGTCGTCTACTGCAGCGTCCTCCTCAATGTTGCCACCGTCTCCGCGTCCAGCAGCTGCGCACGAGTGGACGTGCTGGACCGGCAGCTTTCCGTCTGCATGTGCGTACCTGTTCATTAGTTTATGACGTTATTGGTGCAAGCGTATACAATGGGCGGCTTGGCTGATGGGTTGCGCATACGTTGTGTATGTGTATGTGTAGACATCGAGGAGCTGACGCGGAAGACGGGGAATTTCAAGCGCTTCCCGATCTTTGTCAACATGCTGCTCTCCGCGATCTCCCAGCGCAGCGACGCTGTGTTCGTCGATTTGCTCACAACCAGCGACCTGGTATCTATGATATGTGCTGCTGTTGTATATACTAGAGCAAATTGTTGATTGACTGAGGTATGATTGACTCGCATGTAGGAGCTCTATCGGAAGCGCAAAATGGGCAGCAAACCGTCCTTTCCACAGAAGCCAAATGACGCATTCGACAGGTGATCTTTACGTACTAGGCACCAAGCTTTGTTTTGTATGGGTGTTGAGCTAACATGATGCGTTTTGTGGCTTGCATTGTAGCTTTCCAAGTGCCACTACCGCGTCAACAGCCAATAAGCGCTACTTGATCTTGACATACGCTGTCGAGTTTGACCGTGTGCACTACCCACTACCGCTCAGCCTCGTGCAAACTCCAACGCCCGAGATCCTGCAGCGCACGATTCGACGGCTACGACAGGTATGGAGCATATCTAACTGGAGTCTCTAGTGATATCTTGATGGATGAACTCATTTTAGCCAGTTCTCATGTGCTCTATTCATCTCTTTCTTTAGGCACTGTCCGTATCCAAAGGAGACTCGCGAACGCAGCAGCTCCACGAAGAGCTGGAATCGCTTAAAGAAGAGAACCGCTGCTTGAAAAACACGCTCAAGCAGCAATTCGGCTCGCCAACTGAGAATGTCGACTATAGCAATCAACAGATCGATGGATCCGCGTCCCCCATCGACTTGCAGCGCGAATTAAAGGTAGTAAGCTCGCATTGAGTCATGCTCAAAGACAAGCAATTGCGCATCGTGATGCTGACTGACGTTGAATATTTTGTGCACTTCCTTGCTGTATAGGCAACTTTAAAGGAGAACAAAGAACTCATTGGGATTTATCAGCAGCTGCGCGAGGAATCGTCTGTCGAGATCTCAAAGCTGAAAGCAGAAATCAGGTGTGCATTGCGCTGACACTTCTTGAGTAGCATATTGAGTACTTGACTGAGCGTGAGATAGACTAATATGTGTACCTCTACTTGGCTGTGCATTGACCCTTGTAGACAGCTCCGCCTCTCACATGCAAATGACGCAAACCATCACAAAAGTGACACCGGAGACGACACAATACGACTTTTGCAGAGGCAACTGGAGCAAGAGCGGAACGAGTCACAGTGGAAAATGGTAACCTCACGCACCACTATGGTCGTCACGGAGCTGAAGAATTGTCTAATCACCCTTGCTTGTGTGCCGTGTGCTCGCAGAATGACAGTAGCAACATTTTGCAAGAGACGCTGAACCAGCTCAAGCTCATGAAGGCGCAGTTTGACGAAACGCAGCTCAAGAATCGAGAGTTGCTGCGCCAACTTGCGATCGCAAGAGCAAAAGCGGGCATGAATCATACTTCTCCATCTTCCGCCAGACCTATTCAGGCAAGAGCAGGACGGTCAACAGCATTGGGTACTTCCCGAACGACACCCTTATCTTCAGCAGCACCATCACGACCAGCTACGAGACAGCGGAGTGCACTGCCGGTCCATTTCAGACAGCCATCACATCTGCATGGCGAGTCTGATGACGATGAAGATGGTCACACTACAGACGGCGATGATGTGTCTAATCACAGACAGCAGCAACAGCAGAGTCAACGTCCGTTCCGCCGCTTTGATCCCACTGCGTACCAGCAGGAGAAGCAGCGCAAGCTCCGGATGGCGCGCTCTCAGTCTCCTCACAACAGTGCTGGAGCGACTGCCAATGGCCGACCTCGTCGGGGCTCCAACACTGGCGGAGGGTACACTTCCGATAGCTCTGCTGGAGGGGGATACTCTTCTGCGGCGTCGAACGACTCGAACCAATCGAGCCGTCGTGGGAGGTCGCGGACTCGGCTCTCTGTGGAGCATCAGCGTGCGGTCGCAGAGCGACTGTCGTCGCCTAAGCGTGTTCAAGATCCCGATTCCTTTCAGCACTCCACACCGCGGTTCAGAGCGCCTTTGTTACGTCCTGCCGCTGCTGCTCGCACCAGCAATAGTCGAGGACGATCACCATTACCTGCCGCCACTACAAGTAGCACTCAGAGAAGGAGCTATGCAGCGAGGGGTTCTCAACAACCGCAATCGGCTAAGGTTCTTCCGCCCATACACCCTCGGTTTGGTCAATACCAGCGACAAGCGATGGCTCCGCCTCCACCACCACCACCACCGCCTGTGCAAACGAAGCGCTCTACTATCGCGAACAAGAAAAGGACTCAGCAACAACAGCAGCGAAATACTACTGGGAAATCTTCACCGACAGCAGCCCACGCGTCTGCGCTTCTCGCTGACACAACCACCGACTCGTTCAGCGATATTGACGACCGACTGAATGCACTACAGCAGTTCCTGAAAGAAGCCAAGCAGGGAAGTACGGGTGCCACTGTCTCAAACAAGCAAGCTTAGGCTCGTGCTTACGTACTGAAAGGCTGCAAGAAAACATGGTGCTGATGGGAGTAGTATGACGAAGATCCATCATACTGGTAAATAGTTATAGTAGAGAATTGAAGGAAACGAGCACACAAGTCTAAGGAAGCTGCCAGCTGCCGTAGCTGTTCGCGGAGCTGTTGTACTCGCTACTGTCGACAAACTGGGCGGTCGCTGGCGCGTACGAGTGGAGCTGCTGGTGCTGCTGGTGATGATTATGGTGGCTGAAGTCCATTGTGCCAAAGACGTTGCTCCCCATGTGCGGGGGTCCAAGACCGAAGATGCTCATGTGCTGAGCTTCCGATCCAGAGGACGTCATGGCTTCCATCGGGTTCACCAGTTGGCTCGAGTGCGCAGGCATGAGGTGATCAAGTCGTCGGCGCTTGGTTGGCAAGTACGACGCTTCTGTTGAAGAAGACGCTAAAGGTGGTGTCGTGTCGTGGGGGTCGGCTCTCGACCATTGCGCGTACATTGGGTGCTGAAGGATCTCTTCGTCGGTCCCCATGGGGCTTTGGTACGTGTATCCGGTGTCCATAGACAACGATGTGGACGACAGGTAGTGCGGCTCGTCTTGCAGCAACTGGTCGAGCTTACACATGGCATTGCCGTTGGTGCTCGACTCTTTCTTGACGATCGCAGGCAGAATGTATGGCGAAGTGGATCGCGAGGACGAGGATGACGACGGTACTGGTAGCAGATCCGGAAAGCTGATCGGCATGAGCCCGTTGCCTTTCCCCCAGGCGTCGATGTGGTCGCCAAGGTGCTGCCCGAAACGCTGCGATGATTGCCTCTCACCCTTGGACGAGCTGACACCAGCAGCACCTGAAGTAGCCGCGGCAGCGACAGCTGCTGCAGCAGCTTTCTGCGCGCTTTTGCTCTGCTTCTGCAGGTACTTTTGCGCGTGCGTGCGGATCTGCACCAGTGTGCGCGTGATCACGAGGCTCGAGATCTTCTTCCAAGACTTGCCGTAGAGCTTGAGACCTTCAAGGAAGAGCTCGTGCTCCTTCTTAGTCCATCGGCCGATGTGCGTCGACTTGGCTGAGGAAGAAGAGCTCGAGTTGATATCGTTCGTGTCGTCTTCGTCCACTGCTGAAATTGAAGGCGATAAAGAAACCTGGTCTTTCATCATTTTTGAAGAGCTACAAGACGAAGAAAGAGGCGCTTCAATGGGGAACGCAGTGTCGCACTTATGCTTGAGCATGTGGTGGCCATTGCTGATGCCTCGGTTTACTGCTGACGCGGTTGGCTTGATTCGGTCTTGCTCGCAGTGCAAGAGCAGCGACGGTGTTGGCGAGCTGAGCTGGAAATTCGTCGATGGAGACAACAGTGAAGCTGACAGCGGCGGCAATACGTCGAATCCGGACTCGTGGCTCATCATAGCCGCTCGGGAGCTGAGTGGAGGCACAAGGTACTTGTCTTCAAATGCGCCGCCAAAGTCGCAGCCAAACTCGAACGGAAGTGCGTCGAGGTCGTTGCCGCCCATGAGGAGCTCATCGAGGTCTCGGAGACTGTTGCTGTGGCTGATACTGGCGTTGATACCGCTGCTGCTGCTACTTTCGCTGGAGCTGGAGCTGTCGCTTGTTGAAGACGAAGACGAGGAAGACGACGCGTTGCCTGTGACATAGAGCTCCATAGTTCAGGGCAGAACGAGCCAAACAAAGCCAATGCAGCGGAGATGACGAGTGATTGAGAGAGTGCTGGACGAGGCTGCACGCGGTTTACCGAATGGTGAGCAGCGTGAGAGCGCCGTCCGTGCGCTCCTTCGCGGTCACGTTCTCCGGGTGAAGCCTCTCACTCACGAGAGCTATAAGCAAAGCGCCACCAGAAATAAATCCATTCAGCCAGGAGAAAATAGCCAAAGACCAAGTCAGAAGCAGCGCGTTTTCGCCTCAAGCTCACAGTGGTGCCCAGTAAGGTATTCCTGGCATTGGTTAAGGCTGCCCGCTATATTTACGACGGCGCTTGTAACCAGAAACACCAGCGCATGGCGAGCTATTCTGAGCGAGCATGAGAGAGAAAAAAAGCGCCAAGAAAGATACCAAGCGCCAAGCGCCAAAGAAAGATCCGTAGGGATATGAAAAATGTCCTTCAACAGCAAGTTTCCAGTCCACGCTCTAAGGCTTGGGGGCAGAAGACCTAGACAAAAGACGAATGCATTGACGAAGACTCTCCAAGTACTGAGCTAGTATCACAAGGTGGATTGATGACAAGGCGGATTGACGAATACTCTCAGTGCTGAGATCTTCAGCTGGTGTCGACAGACCTGCCGCGTTCAATTCCCCTGAAGGTCGACGGAGAACTTGAAGCTGGGGTCTCGGCGTGAACGGAGCTCATTGAAGATACGGGAGACAATCATAACACGCTAACAATTAGCGCCTCGAAATGATTTTGATTGACACAACAAACACGGAGATTTTGGGCCGTTTGAAGATTTTTTCACATCCTCCTTCGGTGATATCGGTGGCATAGATGATATATCAACGTATCTTGATGATTATGTATGTGGTTCTTCATCTCTCTCCCATCGTGGCTCGCTCATATGGATGAACCAGATGGCAAGCGTGTTCGTTCAAACACGGGTGGACTCTGGTTATTCAGTACATCCAGACAGCAAACGTCCGTGTTTCACCATCGCAGAGCCATACTGGAGCTTCGAATTCTTCCGAGACCATCATCATCATCACCACGAGCGCCACCTGCTCCCTAGCTTTTGCACCACAGAGATTACATGAGAAAGCCACCAGATTAGTCTCGAGTTTGAGAGCCTGAGTGCCGTCTTGTACAATCACATGCAAATACTCCTGCATCTAGAACGAACGAGGAAGCTAACTGGTTGCAACAGATTGTGAGAAATCGGCTTGGGGTTTGGCGCCAAGCGTATCCAGTCTTGCGTGTTTTCTCCATGAACAGCTACACATGTGCGATGTTACACACATACAGACCGAGCAGCTCCAGAGTATCCACTCGATGGGCGTGCTTCTCTCGAAGCTCACTCTGTATTCGAATAGGCGGACAGGCACTTTAGCTTCAGATAGAGTACTCTCCGCACAGTATGCTTCCAAGCAGATCTGGTCGCTTTCGAAGAAGTTGCATCGAGAGCCTGTGAGAATGGCTTCCGAATAATAGACACCTTCAGCTCGTGTCTGGAGCGAGCGAGATCTTTATCGTCTGCTCTTTTACTGTCGGACTCAAATGATCTGGATCTCTGTTAGTCTGCAGGCGAAGGGCTCCTCTCAATCCACATGCTACTACGTGTAGTTGTTGAACCACATGCCACGACCACCACTGCTCAAGCAAGGACCGAAGGCGTATTAGGAGCCGGAGCGTGTTGACCTTGGGATTGTCGCCACCTTTTTAGGGTCCATCCTGCCACACGGAGAGGCCGCGGCAATGGCAAATCCAAAGATCGCGAGTGGGAGCATTGCCCCTCAGAGTGTATTAGTGGTTCACCCTTTGGCCAGGTCAGAAGAGCCCTCCGAATGTCAAGACAAAGGCGGTGAAGTGAAGTGGAGGGAGGGAGGGAGGGACCATAGTAAGCGCAAGGCAAATGGACGATCCATCTACCCGAGGCAGAAACATCCTGTGCATACAGGTGGCAGAGTGGTAGCATTTCCGCACAGGACTGACTGTCCTGTGCTGGGTGGGGGAGCGTAGAGGCACAAGCCATCAAGCCATCGATCCCTTCATTAGCTCGCAGCGGTCTCACCACCTCTTCTGTTACAGCGTAGCGTAGCGTCGAGTACACAGTCAGCAATTGCATCACTTGCCCTGTCCTTATCCGAGTTAGTCGGTCGAGAGCCAGAACGTGCGAGGTCCCACAGTCCTGAGCAATACAATGAGAATGAACGGCTTTCCACTCGACTGCATCAGAGCTATTGATCTCTTCACTATTATACTGCCCATTGTATTGTAGACACATAATACTCGAAGAGCTGTCGATCTCTTCTCTATAAGCTCGCTGCAACTTCACACTTCACAGGCACAGAGTGAAGGAGGCCACGTCTTCGCCTGGCGAACCCTGATTACGGCCCCCGCGTCATGAAGGTAGTACACAAAGCGCTGGTGATACGGTGGAGGCTGGGAGCCATTCAGTTTGCCTGCTGGTGGCTCAGGAAGACCAGATGCCCTCGTGGCAAGCCCAGGTCGCGTGATGCAAACGACCAACGGCGTTGAAATGGAAAATAACCCAGGTACGACGCCCAAACACACAAAAGCTTTGTAAGCCAGGTATTTTGCTGTGTGGTAGAAACCAGGAGCGCCGCATTTGGTGAGCGGAGGCAGACGAGGAGAGGAAGCAAATTAGAACCAGCTCCGTTCTGTTACTGATCTGTTGCGTTCTGAGCCTGGCACTGAGACAAAACACGCTCTCTCTTTCTCCATCAAGCCATTCAACCCTCGCCCATGGCTCACTGCCACGTGTGAATGGCTCCTCCCTCCGACAAGACTTCAGGCATGCAGCCCTCGAAGACTAGACTCAGTCAGGGCAGTGAGCCCAGCCCAGCCCTTTCACACCGGAAAGATCTTTTGGAGACTCTGAGCTCTTGAGCTTCACGCCACGAAGCGCTCACTGGCTCTATTACCTGCCGCTTGTTTGACTTTCAACTTTTCTTGTCCATCAGGTGAGAAACAAAAGAAATGAAAGAGAAATGGAGAAGAGCACCAAAGCCCAGCTGCCTGCCTATCTGCGACTGCAAAGCATGCGCCACCCAGCCCACCTGTCGATCCTCAGTAAACAGCCGAAGAGTGCTGGCTTAACACACCACCCAACGGCTCCTGTCATACTGGGGGTTATGCTTCTCACTGGTCAGCTCCTCGTCCGTGCAGAGCACGGCAACATGGCATACAAAGAGAGATGCTTCCTATAGAACCAGCCAGCTGACGGGCTAATTGTTTGACCATAGGATCGTGGCCGCAGCTTCAGTATCACAAAGCTCCATGAACTCCAATGTGGTCTGGAGAGAAAGAGGCGTTTGGTCTGTACAACACCAGACGGATTGTGGATTTTCGCTGGCTGACGATGCTTCCCGCGTTTCTCCAGTGGGTAATCCTCTTGAAAGCCTAGAGCGCTTAGAGTATACAGTGTCATTGAGCCAAAACACACACTAAAGGAGAGCGATAGCTATGATGAGGATTTACCATTCACTTGTGCTTAATTGGCTAGGTCTCGCGGTTCTCCCAGGTGGCTCGAGGGGGATACAGATGGTGACCGCATCACCACCGTCTGGCTGGCATGCCTCGAGACAAACACACAGTAGCTTCCAGCGGTTCAGTACGTGGCGTATATGCGCGCTGGCCCCACGAATTCAGAGGAAGAAGGTCAGGTCAACAGCGCTGCTAAAAAGGCCAAGCGACTAATAGCAACACGAGAGAGAAAAGAGCGAAGACACGAGGCCAACTATCATCCACCCATCCATTGCCCCCAAGCACTGGTCATCCACAAGGTGAATTGATGAAGACACCCAGCAGCGCTGAGGTCTCCGGCTCAGCTTGTATCGATAGACATGCCATGTTCAAGCCTCTTGAAGGCTCAGGAGGAAGCTTGAAGCTCAAGGTGTGAGATACTGTTAATCGAGGTAACTGGAGGCAACCGCAGGCGTGATTTGAAGATCCTTTCTTTCGTATGGCGGTGGTTCGGGGCCGCTCGAAGATTTGTTCACATCCTCCTTCAGCACAATCAAATGCGGAAATGTCAGCAGCGTGTTCTTCTTCGAGCTCGCTGGAGTCTTCCTACCAACGCATCGCGATGATTATGCTGTTGCTTCTTCCTCTTACTCTTCTTCAGCTTTCTCCCGTGTTGGACACCATTAGTACGGATGGACTACATGGACCAGGTGGCAACAATGCTCCATAGTACTCTTCGCATTAGGTTTCCGTTCTGGTCGCTTCTTCAGTGCACTAGAGCCTGTGCCGATGGCTTCAGATAGATCGCTCAAGACACTTAAGTTGATGTCTGACACATTCATGTCTGTTCTTTTGCTGTCTGACTCAAATTGCCCGGCTTCTCTGTTAGCCAGCCAAAAGAGCTCCTCAGCAATCGAGGAGCTCTTCAGTTTCCACATCTGCAGAACTGAGCTGACCTGATCCAAAATGAAGGCCTTTCGTCACGAGAGTACCTTGGAAGCCGGTGCACTCGTGCACACGCCACTCAGGGGGTCCATCCTGCCACATGCAGAGGCTGTGGTGCTGACGCATCAAACAAATCCAAAGATCGTAATGTGGGAGCGTTTGGCCCACAGCGTGCTCTACCAGAATGCTCTGCTGGCTGGGTCCTCGAGTGAGAAGAGCCCTCTGAATGTCAAGACAAAGGCGGTGAAGTGAAAGAGAGCATAGCGAACTCAAGTCAAAAAGTGGACAATCCAGACACCCTAGGCAGAAACATCCTGTGCATCCGGGCGGCAGTGTGGCACCGATTTTTCGACTGCGGTGGGGGGATGTTGCGGCCATTTGAGGCACACGCGCAAGCTCGTTTCCCATCGTTGGCTCACAGAGGTCTCGCCACAATAATTTCGCCACGACACTGTCCTTATTAGCCGAGTGAGTCAGTGGAGAGTCAGAATGTGCGAAGTCCCACTGTCCTGAACAATACAATGAGAACGAAGACCCTTCCACTCGACTGCTCCACCAACAGACAGACAGATATGTTGCAACTCGTACTGTTAGCACGTAATACCTGAAGATCGTTTGATCTCCCCACTCAGTCCAGGCTCACGGCAAACCTGACAGAGCATTACGGAGTGAGGGACGCGTCGTTGCGTGGCGAATCCTGCTTACGGCCCCTCTCTCGAGGTAATCCAAGGAGCTCTGGTTATCATGTGCAACCGGGTCTTGCAGATTGGAGCCATTCAGTTCGCCTGTTGGTGGCCCAGGAAAGCAGATGCCCGCCGTACAAGCAGGTCGTGTGACGCAAGCACCCAAACAACGCTCGCGAGGGATGCACACATACCTCATTAAATGACATAAAGTACGTGCTTTTGAGGCTAATACTGATATTTTAAAACCTCTACAAAGCATGTATTTGGCGGTGTGGGGCATAAACCAGAGCAACCACATTTGGTGAGCCGTAGGAGAACAGGCAGGTCACAGATTAGAACCAGGGCGTTTACTTGGTGGTTGCGTTCGCGAGGCGCTCTGAGGCTGCCACATGAGGTAAAACACGCTCTCTCTTTTTCCATCCAGTCAAGTCCTCCTTGAGTTACCGTCAACATGCATTCCTCTATCCCCGAGACCCAGGTCTTGTGGCCTCAGGACCCAGGGCCTAAGACCCAGGCCAGCGAGTCCAGCCTAGCTCTCCCTTTCACGCCGGAACAATCTCTTTACGAATCCAGAGCTTCAAGCCTTCAAGCTCCTCGCTCTTTCTGTCACGACCTCATTTCAAAAATTCCGACGGTGTTGCTGCCGTGTTACCAACACAAAGCGTCCTTCCGTCTGGTGAGAAACGAAGGAAGGAGAGCCTGAACAGCTCCAATTATCATTCGCCCAGCTGCATGCGACTGCAAAGAATGCAAAGAATACAAATAATGCAAAGCCAACCCGGCGATCATCAGTAAGCAGCCGACGAGCGCTGGCTTAACACATCTGGCCCTGGGATGCGCTTCATCACACTTGCGGGTGTGCTTATTCACGAAGTACTTACTGCAGGATGCATGCCGATCGTTTACTGGAGCCTTTACGAACCTTGTTCCGTCCAAACACGCGCACTGCCATTTGGTCTTTGTTGATGACCCCCCATCACCGCTAATCACGGCAGCCTGGGATTCTCCCAACCAGCTGGGACCTAATTATCGAACCATCGGACCGTGATGCAGCTTCAGCATCACAATGCTCACTTGCTTGCCGATGGAGGAGAGATGTCCGATCTATATACCAGCCGGATGATGGATTTTCACGAACTGCGATGATGTTTCGCTGCGTTTGTTTTGCAAGTAATCCATCTCCACAAAAGTCTGCCTGAGCGGTCCAGGCTTTCATTCTGGCACAAAAGCAGGATGGAAACGCGTTTGTCTTTTCGACAAACTTGCCAAAACTTAAGTTGAGCCAACGCTGAAGGAAGGCTGGTTTGCTTTCTTTCAGAGGGCTCGCTTGCTGGGGGATCCAGACGGGTGGACCGCATCGCCACCGTCTGGTGGGGCGGGCGGCCAGAAGAAATAACAAACACACAAAAGCCTTTCTCCCCCTCCAGCGGTTCAGTACGTGGCGTTATGCGCACTGGTCCCACGAATTCAGAGGAAGGTTTGGTCAACCAACCAAACAACAACAAAAAGCTAAACAGGCCCAGCGATCATTGACACGAGTGAGCAAAGACACGTGACCCAAGTATCCAACTTGTAACCTCGCGACTCGTTTGACGAGCTTGTCCCGGGAGAGCGAAAGCCAGCGGCGAAGCATTCGTGGAGCTTATTCCAAGGTGCGCGCGTCTAATGAGAAATGGGAGAAGTTGTGGCTGGTTGGTGTTGCGCGCACTCTCGCGAAGCGGGACAAAATGGAAAGTCCGACGAGCGCGAAGCAAGAGAGTGGACGTCTTGGTCAGCTCTCTCGCCCATTCTTTTTCGTTCGCTTGGAAGATCTTTCTACCTCTTATATTGAATATTGAGCATCTTAGCTCGATTACGTACTTTTATAGAGACAACTGTAAACTATTCAACATCACAATGTAACTAAAATTTACACAAGCTGAAATGGCACGCAATATATAAAAGGTTTTGATCAAAATCACAGCGCAGGGTTTGGAGCTCAGAGCTGAACTCATGTGCACGCCTGAAGCGAGGGTCTCTGGACGGGCAGAACGGCCAGGTGCAAGCAGGAAACAGTGTGCTCTTGAGGTGCGAAAGGCTCGAAATAAAGGAAGAGAAACCAGGCCTCGCTCCTTCTCAACGCAACGCAAAAATCCGAATTGCTCTCTATGAGTCAGGAGGCCACTTGGCGCATTGGAATCTCCACAGACGATCTCCACTATAAACTATGCAGTAACACTCATATAAAAGCGCCAAGAGATTGCATTTGACGTCAAAACGTTCGAGTAATTAATTATAATGTCAAAGATTCTATAAATTGGGATGGGTCCGCCCTGAGCGTCAGCTTCTTCTTTTGGCAGAGCGAGTGACCCTGAGCACTCCAGTGTAATCGCCCAAGCCAAGGCTCTGAGTCTACGAGTAATCTCCTCCATGGCCATCATTGTCATTTCGTGGCAACTTCCATTTGCTCGAGACAAATTCCTTCTCAATCGAGCGAGCGCAAGCGCCAGCAGGGCGGGGGGATGTGGCCATGCGGCGCGCTGAACACAAGCGCTCCCCAGATGGGTGGCACCGAGCCCCCGCGATGGCGTGCGTGCAGAGACGAGCCCTTGTCTGGTCTCATTTGCCAACGCTTGCCTGCTCTTTCTTCTCTTTCCACGGGCTTCGCCTCTTTTTCTGGAGCTCTTGGGGGTTCGTAGCAGCGCTACTGCTATTGACCCTGTACCCCACTGTGCAGTGTCGTTTGGTTCAGCTGGTTCTCATAGCTGCTACAGCACGTACGCCTTGTGCCTACTGAGCCGAAAGCGACCAAAACAGCAGACGCTCCAGCCCTGAACCCGCCCTTCTCTGCCTCCATTCCGCCTCAAGTGTCGCCTGAGCTGAGCGAGTTGGAGCGAATGTTATCAAGCGCGTCGCGAGCCCGTCCTCCATTCTCGTCACTCAACGATTTACCTTGTACGGCGAATACCCATTCTTACCACCACAGCCAAGAACAGCAACTGCTCAATAGCATCCAACAGCCACCATGATGACTACAACTCGCCGCAATAACAACCGCGCGCGCTGCCAGTTCCCCGAGTGCGACAAGTTCGCGCAGACGCGAGGACTCTGCAAGGCCCACGGCGGCGGCTCGCGCTGCCGCGACCCGACGTGTAACAAGCTCGCGCAGAGCCGCGGTCTGTGCATCGCGCATGGCGGCGGTCGTCGCTGCCAGCACGACGACTGCTCCAAGCTCGCGCAGAGCAAAGGGTACTGCATCTCGCACGGCGGCGGCCGCCGGTGCACCGTGCCGGACTGCGAAAAGTTCTCGCAGGTCAAGGGCCGCTGCAAGTCGCACTCGAAGCTCCCGCTGCTCTCACCGCTGACCGAAGAGATCTCTGAGGCGCTCAAGCATCAGCGCCTGCGCGCGTCCTACGCCGGCTCGCCCACAGAAGTGAGCAACCACCTACTGATGACCACGCCGCGCTCCGCCACGAAGCTTAGCATCGACTTCCTCGTGAACCCATCGTCATCGCAGAGCGCGAGCAGCTACGCGAACAATAACGAGGGCGGCGAGTCCGACTGCAGCAGTAATGACTCGGAGTCCGGGTCCATCGACGACGTCATCTCGGGCTTCCAGCGCATCTCGCGCATCTCACCGCGCGAGACTGAGTTCCGCCAGGGCTTCACACCGGGCAGCTACCAGCAGCGCTCGCTCATCTCGTTCCTGGACACCAAAAGCCCACCGAATAGCTCCAACAGCAACAGCCCGCTGCTGCCGCCGATTGCCTCGCTCACCTCTTGAGCTCCAAGGAGCTACAGCACCAGCGATTTTGAATGGGGCGTTGGCTCTCCATATCCTCCTTGCATCCCCCCTTTCTTTCATCATCCCAAGCCGATAGGTAGCTCTTTCTTTCAGTACGTGTGTAAATATTTAAACTGTAACTAGACTGAAAACGTAGTAGTATGATACAACAGCACATTCGTTTGCCCATTCATTCATTCATTCCTCGACCTTCAGCTCACAGCTTCATAGGCAATTGCACCAAGTTCATGGAGCTGCATGGCACTAACAGGGAGGGAGCCTGGTGTGTATTCATCTTGTCTAATCTGTGGAGGTCTTAGCGGAATGCAATGGCATCGACGTGTCCCATCAACCAGCGAACGCTACGTGGCGCATAGCGTGAAGGAAGGAAGGAAGAGCTGGGTGCGTGCCTGTTGCCCTTCAAAAATGAGGCCAGTGGCGCTTGAAGGACGACAGCGCCAAACGTTCAGCCATCATTACGTCGTAGTGGAGTGTTAGTAGCTCGTTCACTCTTGTGTTAGCTGGTTTCGTCAGTCTACAGAAAGAACAAACCACCAGTAAATGCAGCAGATCAGAACGCCACTGGCCATACAATTGTGCCTTTGGGTGACATGGCTACACAGCTCGTTAGTCAGTCGGTTTGGTGGGTGGGTGGAGCCACTTGTCCTTTGGCTGGGAAACGACTGGATTTAACGGAGCTGCGGTACCATAGTAGCCCCTCACTCGTTCAATGGAGGAGCAGCGCGGCTCCAATCAATAGAAAGTTCCGGACACCTCTGAGCAGCAAACTTGGGAGTGCTGGTGGCAGTCACTCTGGCGAGATGAGTAGCTCAGGTAGGCGCATCGTAATGGGGAGAGTACATATATTCTGCCGCATGTCAAGAGCTCCGAGCAATGATGAACAGCGTTGCAGTATGGTCGAACCAACTAGCTAGTACAGAGATTCAGTACCCACTCTGGCAATACCAAATCGGGACAACCTCACGCTCCCTTTGGGAGACATCAGCGCCACTGGTACGGAGCAGCCTAGCGGCCAAGGGGATCTCCACGCTCCAAGACTTCCTCACACCCGGTTACCAATGGCCGACCCTGGACGTG
>JALBZD010000412.1:0-28879 GCA_038050675.1 Globisporangium cylindrosporum | reverse complement strand
ACCCTCATTTTTGCCCACTGCTCGTTCGACTTCCTGCAGCCTGCACGTATTATTGGCTGAAACTGTGATATTTCGAACCAATAATACGTGCAGGCTGCAGGAAGTCGAACGAGCAGTGGTCAAAAATGAGGGTGTCCTAACCGCATGAGCGGCACTGTACATGCGTGACCAACGTAAAGCTCGTTCATAAACTACACAGGTGTCACCCGCCAGTGACCTAAAGATCCGATTCGTACTTAGTCGACACGCTCGCTGTACTTTCTTTCCCGCGACTGCGGGCAAACGATTTGAATATCCAAACCCTTTCGAATGAAACTGGCAATAAGAAAGCCACACCAGCACGAGCACAATCACAGCCATTTGGCTCCAGCCACAGCCGCGCCCAAGACAACCAGCCCAAGACCAAGGCGCATTCAACGGACTGACGCAGTGATGGTGCTGGAGACCCAGGTGGATGCGGAGCTGGCGCTGCTGCGGAGGTTGCGCGCGCGCCGTAGCGAGAAGGAGAACGCCTTCGAGAGCCCGTCCGCCAAGCTGCGCAGCTCTGCGGCGACGACCGCCACCACCACGACCGCGGCGTCATCGTCGCCGCTGGCGCGACCAACGACCCGCTCGAGCCTCACGAGTATCGAGAGAGAGCGACCGCTGGCGCTGCCGCCCAGTGTGAACACGCAGCGCGCATCGTCACCAGCGCTGACGGCGACGCCTCTGCTATCCAGAACGAGAGCGACGACGATTGGACTTGTACGACCCGTGGAGAAGGCCACACGCCAGAGTGAGCATCGAATCGTGGAGAATAAGAAGCTGCAGGAGCAACCGGAACAGGAGCCACAGGGACAACAGCAGATTCAACAGGTGCAGCACAAGCCACAGCAATTGACGCAGGTCCCCGAGAGGATCTTCGAGTGCGTGCTGGACGACGAAGGGTTTGTCACGACCCGATGCTTTATCAAGGGCAAGTTCCTGGGCAAGGTGCGTAGCATATGCTACTCTATGTGTGATGTCTGACCTATGGGATTTAACGTTGAGTCTCATTGTATATGTGTATTCAGGGCGGATTTGCTCGCTGCTACGAGATGACGTGTGAAGAGACTGGAATCAAGTACGCGGGCAAAATTGTCGCCAAGAGCTCGCTGGTCAAACCCAAGGCCAAACAAAAAGTCAGTCGTCAACGTGCTGTTACTTTCTGCTCAGCCCATGCTCCGTTGTGAACTGACGCGTTTTTCTGTTCTTGTTTGAACTGTTTCTTTCTTAGTTCACATCAGAGATCAAGATCCACAAATCCCTCAAGCACCGTCATATTGTCCAGTTTGAGCACTTTTTCGAAGACGCGGAGAACTCGTACATCCTGCTGGAGCTGTGCAGAAATCAGGTAAGTTTGTTTTGCCTGCACGCTTGTCTTTCCTGGTAACGTTGTCGTCTACTCCGATTTTTCTAATGTTAGTTTTTGACTTTTCCTTGAAACAGTCGTTATCAGATTTGTTGCGCCGTCGCAAGCGGCTCTCAGAGGGCGAAGTTCGGTTTTACATCCGGCAGCTCGTTGAAGGCATCGAGTACATGCACAGCAACCTGGTGATCCACCGCGATCTGAAGCTCGGGAACCTGTTCCTGACGTCGGACATGGAAATCAAGATCGGCGATTTTGGGCTCGCAACAAAGTTGGACAACCTCTACGATCGCAAGCGAACGATGTGCGGCACACCGAACTATATTGCGCCGGAGATCCTCAACGGACAGCGTGGAGACGGTCACAGTTTCGAAGTGGACATCTGGTCGACTGGCGTGGTCATGTACACGCTGCTGGTGGGTCGCCCACCATTCGAGACAGAAGACGTGAAAGACACGTACAAGCGCATCCGCGCCAACCAGTACGGATTTCCAGAAGACACGGAGGTTTCTGAGAGCGCGCAGTCGCTGATTCGGAGCATCTTGAGAGGCGAGCCGCATCTGCGACCATCTTTAAAGGCGATTCTTGCGCATCCATTTTTCCGAGATGGGCCAGTTCTGACCACTCTACCGAGAACAGCGCTGCTGATTACACCGCCAGATTGCAAAAGGAAACCACGGACATCTGCAGAAAAGGCAGACAGAGCGACCAGTGGGGCTGCATTGGACCCACTGCGAGCGACCCACCCGATCCCCCTGGCGCCGAGAAGGTATCCTCTGCGGAGTCGAGATGTGAATGTACGGAGTAGCAACAGTGGCGATAACCAGCAGGATGAAAACAGGCCGTCAATATACAGCGGAAGCAGCGCCAAGCCCGATCTTAGGCGTGAAGGAGCAGGTGCGTCAACCCTGACGAGAAGCACACGGTCAGCCGAATCAGCGTCGCCACCCCCGATGCCTTCACCTTCATTACTCACAAGAAAATCAGAAGAGCGACAACAAGACCCTCTCGAGGCAATTTACTGCACGCTGGCTCGATTCTTTGAGTTAGAGGAGAAAGACACCCGCGACGAAAATCTCAACCAGTTTTCTTCCGCGAGCAAAGTGGTCGCTGCCGCTAAGCGCATCAAAGAGATCCGCGCCGAGACGGATGACGCTCGCCACAGCAGCAAGACGCTTTTCCCTGCGACATTGTGGGTCTCACAGTGGGTGGACTACACATCCAAGTACGGCATGGGGTACATGCTGTCGAACGGCTCGTCCGGCGTGTACTTCAATGACTCGACAAAGGCGATCGCGTCGCTGAATGGTCAGTTCTTTGAGTACCTGGAGCGGCCGTCCGATGTTGCTAACTCGGCGGAACAGCGCGTGCGATACTCTACCGGCAAGCACGACCCGTCACTGGCGAAGAAAGTGACGCTGCTGAAACATTTCAAGAGCTACTTGGTGGACGGGCGCGCTGAAAATGAAGAAGCGGATGTTCTGGAGAGCCGACTCGCTCATCTGATGCATCCAGAGGCGGACTTGGAAGCGATCGAGAAGGGCAAACCGATGGAGTTTGTGCGGAAGTGGGTCAAGACCCGTCATGCGGTGCTATTCTGTCTCTCGAACGGCACTTTGCAGATCAACTTCTTCGACTCGTCCAAACTCCTGCTCTCGGGCGGCGGGCGCGTTGTGACGTACTTGGACAAAGAAACTGAACTCGGGGTGTTCTCCACAGCGGTGGTGGTGCTCAAGAGCGAGCGTCCAGACCTACTCAAGCGGCTCCGATACGCCAAGGATATGCTGCAGCAAATGGTCAAGGCACACACCAGCAGCAACAGTAACAAGTAAGCAAATTAGGATCTAGAAATGAAAAAATGAACCAAGATGATAATGATTTAGAGCGCTCTGAAGGAAAAAGAAGAAGATTGTACAAAGTCTATAATATAGTGTTGCATTACCTCAACTCAAGTACAACCAACGCCTTATCAAAACTTTCGCGGCGTGAGTCTCGTTGGCCGCACGACATTCGCGTGCTCTTCCTGGAGCAGCGCCTGCAGCTCCGCCATGCTCTTCGTGAGCTGCTGGATTTGCGCGTTCAAGTCAGCGATGGCGCTCTGCGCGAGTTCGTCGCTCTTGGGCTTCTTGCTCGGCTGCTCGTACCGGATGCCGTCCTCTAGGACGCCGAGGCGGGTCTGCAGCGGTCCATCTGGACCTTCGTCGTCGTCCATGTCCAGTGCCGACTTGAGGAACAGTGATTCCTCAAGCGCTGTGAGCTGCAGGTTCGGGGTCTCGATCAGCGTCTCGATGAACGTCGTGGCGTGGCGCTCCTTGGGAGCCCCAGGGAGCGAGCCGTTGGTGGAGAAGGACGAGTGATCCGGATGGATAGCTGTGCTTCCGCCTCCTCCGCCACCAACAATGCTGGGAAGCCGCCCGAGCGCCTTCTGAACCACATTGCGAGCGCCAGCTGTGCCACTTGGCAGCTTGCGCAGATTTTCCGTGATGTTGGCCATCATCGTGCGCTTCATGGTCGAGCGTCTCATGAGCAGGTCGGCGCTGCTGCTGTTGCTGCCGCTACCTCCACCGCCGTCTTTCTGACCCAAGACGGAGCTCAAGTTGTTCCGAGAGCTCTTGGACGACACCGTCGCTTGCTTGCTTATGAGGTGGCGCATATCCACACGAAGCAGCCGCTGGAACGTGCGCTCGCGCTCTTTCTTGCACAGTGCTTTCTCCATGCGAATGATCGCTTGCGCGTGGCTCTGCAGCGCCTCAGCCTCAGCAGACTCGAACACGTCTGAGTACGTCGTGGCCATCATCGCGATGAGGATGTTGAGCAGCACGATGACGACGCTCATGAGATGCACCATGAGCAGGCCCACGCTGGCGTGCCAGATCCAGCCCTTCGTCGCATTAAAAGTGTCGAACGTGATCTGGCCGTAGAGCATGAGGAAGACCGTGAGGAACGAGTTGGTGAAGTTCTCGTAGCCCGTGCTGCCGCGCAGTAGGATGTAGAACGCGCCGCTGAAGCCGAAGAGGAACACCGCGTAGAGCAGGAAGAAGCGATACACGTCCTTCACCATGTGCGACATCATCGCGATGAGCAGCCCGCTCTCGGTGGACATTTGCAGGAACTGCAGCAGGTTAAGCCAGAGTGACACGATGATGAGCGCGAGGAACGAGTTGCGCACCAGCGCGAGCGACGCGACAAACTCCAGCGGGATCGTCGCCATCGTCGCCACGTACGTGACGATGTTGAGCCAGTTCCAAAACGAGTAGAAATAACTCTTCGCAGTGCCACCGAGGAACTCATTGCGCTCGACGCGAAAGAGCAGGTACGCGCTACAGAGCCACGAGATAAAGCGCGAGAACGCCACCCAGTAGTCGAACGTGGTCGCCAGGTGGGTCCAGTCCGGATCCGCCCACACGGTCGGCACGTAGTACGCCACCAGCAGCGTGCAGTACGCAGTGAACTCGCGGCGGAACATGCTCTTTGCAAACGCCTTCCACTTCGCCTTCACGAGGTACCGCATGATGCGATGGGATAGGATATCGCGCGCGTTTGCACTCTTCACCACGAGCGCCAGCGCCGTCGACTCGACTGGGACATCCGGCTCGCCGTAGATGTAGCGCAGATTCGAGTACTTCACCGCAGCGTAGCCGCGCTTCGAGTGGTTGAGCGCAGTCGCGAAGTTGTCCAAGTACGTCGCCACGGCGTCGGGCGTCTTCTCAAGCAGGAACGCGAAGAACTCGTTGTCCCATTTGCCCGACCATGTACCCGGTTGCGTGAGCAGCCACTTGGTCATCTCGCTATTGCCGACTTCGGCTGCCGCTCGCAGCGGCGTGAGCAACAACTTGGGCGACTCGCCGCCACTGACGACGGCAGTAGGACCTGCATTTGATTGCACTGCTGGCGGCTCTGGGAACAGCACGCTCACTGCGAGGTCTGGCGTCGCGCCGTTCGCTAGCAGCACCTGGCAAATCGCTATCTGCCCTTCTTGGGCCGCCTCAAGTAGCGGCGTCCAGCCCGTGTTGTCCTAATATGGAACCAACACACAAGGCAAGAGCGTACACTGTTAGCAACAGTACATACGTGTACGGCAAGTGCCCTGCATCACCAAGAACTCACGCGAGAGTTGGGTGGGATGCCTGCGCGCAGCAGCTGCATCACGAGGTCCTGGCAGTTACTCCAGCCGGCGACCACGTGCAGCAGCGTTGAGCTGTCGGACTCGCGTCGGATGCGTGCGTTATCGATATCACCCAGCGCGGCCTGCGGGTTCACACTGCACAGGCAAACAGGGCAACAACAGGTCAGCGATGCAGTTCACAAAAGTATCTTCTCACATACAAAGAGCGAAGAGACGCACATGATCTTGGCGACCACCTCGTCGAAATCGGCATTAGACACCGTCTCCCACGCGGTGAAACCATCACCTTCGTCGCCATCCTCCTGCGACAGCGGCCAGTCGCCACGCGCCCCGACGTCTGTTTGCTCCATCGGGAGATGTCGTCGCTCGATTTATGATTTTGAGGCTCAAAAAATGGTTGAGAAATCAGTTATGACTTGTGACGTGGTCGGATTATAATACCATTATTTGTCTTCATATTTTAGCCAATCATAGCTCTATAAGCTTGTCATCATCAAACCAGAAGAAGAGAAACACTGACAATGGAACTCAGCACGAAGAGCTCCGAACCAGAGCAGCACGCGGCGCTCGACATGCGCGCCGCAGTCGCAGCGGACGCACACGGTGACCACGACCACGATGTAGATCAGCTACTCGAAAGAAATAAGAAGAAGACGACGCTGGCGTTGCCGCCTGCGGTGGACCCCGGCAGGGACCGCTTCCCATTCTGCATCGTTTGGTCGCCGATCCCCGTGATCACGTGGCTGCTGCCGTTCATCGGCCACCTCGGCATCGCCAACTCGGAAGGGTGCGTGTGCGCTTATTACACGGAAGCGCTGATAGAGATGGTTGTGTGCTGATGCTAGTGATGTTGATATTGTTATGTTGCTATAGTGTGATCTATGACTTTGCGGGGCCGTACACGATCGGACGAGACAGCTTCGCGTTCGGCATCCCGACGCGCTACATCCAATGCAGCGTGGGGGAGGACCAAACGGCCAAGTGGGACGACGCAGTCGCCAAGGGCTGCGCAATGTACGAGACGCGCATGCACAACCTCTGGTGCGTTTGCTGGCGTGCTTCGTTCCTGCCTCCAACATTGACTATCCTAACCGTGATCCTGCATATATGACTATGTTTTTGTTTGTTTTTCCGACAGCTGCGATAATTGCCACTCGCACGTAGCCGTGTGTCTCGAGAACGTGCAGTACGCGGGCATCAAGCGCTGGAACATGGTCATACTCTGCTTCTGGATGTTCTTCTGCGGTCGCTACGTCGATGTGGCGGGCTTCCTCAAGTCCTGGGTGCCCTCGCTGTTGCTGCTAGGCTTTGTCTTGCTTGTGCACTCGGCAGTATAAACAAACTGGGTTTACGATGTCTGCGCTAACTACCTCTTGTTGCCGTAATGTATGCGAATGGTGACACTTTGACTGTCTAATACGTTCATACATAGGTGATGGGTTTCACAATAACACTCCTGTTTACATGTGTCTGTGTCTTTTCATTATAGGCTTTAGGAATGGAGAAAAAGGAGAGGAAGAAATTGGTGGTGACTCGACTTGAACTTGCATATCAACAGCACGTCGTCCTGCGCTTCCGTCGGTCGCTCGGTCGCTCAGTCGCCCAGGAGGTTCCCCACGTCGGCGTCGCCCCAGTCATCGACATCTGCTGTTCCCACAAGAGCAAGACAAAGTGAGACCGTACGCCAATTCAGTGCAGCAAGCGAGCTCATGGGACCCGGTAGTACCTTCGGCTTTGCCTCCTCGCGCGGTCTTCTGAGGCTGGTGGTGGTGATGCTGCTGCTGCTGAGCGAGGGCGGTCGGGCGCTCGTAGGACGTTGCTCGTGGCGGCAGTATCACGTGCTCGCTCGGCATCTCGTCGTCGTCTTCTCGGTGGGAGGAGGGTTGTCGAGAGTACCCATCATGCTGCTGGGAAGACGATGACGCTGACGAGTATCCTCCTCCGTTACCGCTCATGTCGCTGCGCTGATGGTATTGCTGCTGCTGTTGCTGGTAGTACTGCTGTTGCTGCTGAGAGTACCCACGCGGGTCGTCGCCTCCGTCATCTGATCGCGCCGAGCTGACGCTGCGACTCGACTGGCTTGTGACCATGCTGTGCTGCTGCTGTTGTTGAGACTGCTGCTGTTGCATCTTCATGGTCGCTGCGCTTTCCCGCTCGAGTTTGGCGAGCTTGGCCTGGAAGCCGTCGCAGCGTTGGCCCAAGTCTTTGCAGATCGCGACCAGATACCGCAGACACTCGAGGTTCTCCGGGTAATCCTGGTGGATCTGCTCATAGAGCACCATAGCTTTCTGGTACGCGCCCATGCGCCGGTAGCAGCTCGTGACCATGAGCCTCCACTTGACCTCGGTCGGCTGGATTTGGCTCGCGCGCTCGAAGAACTGGATCGCCTTCTCGTAGAGTTCGCTCTTGACGTACCAGACGCCGAGCCATGAGATCACGTCCAGGTTGATGGGGAAGTACCGGTACGACTCGAGGTGGTAGTGGAATGCCTGGGTCTCGTCGTCGTCCTTGTTGAAGATCTGCCCCAGGCGCGCGAACACGCCCGGGTCTGCGACGTTCTTGGACGGGTGCTGGTGTTTGCCGTTCTTCTCGGACTTGTCGCTGCCGCCGCCGAAGCACGAGATGAGGATGTTAAACCACTTGGCGGCGCTGCGGTAGTTGCCCATCATGTCGTGCAGACTCGCGATCTGGTAGAGCACCTCGATGTTGCTCGGCACAATGCTGTGCAGCTTCTCGAACGCCTGCAGCGCCTCGTTGAGCACGCCCATCTTGATGTTCACGAGCCCGAGGTTGTAGATCGCTTCGATGCAGTCTGCCTCGACGCCGATGGCTTCGAGAAAGAGCTCTTTGGCGCGCTCGCATTCATTCTTCATGTACAGGCAGTTGCCTTTGTTGACAAGCGCCTTGGCGTTGTACCGCTGGTGGCGCACCGCCATGGACGCATACTTGTCCGCCTGGTTCGTGTCGCCCTCGATGAAGTAGAGGTAGCTCAGGTTTGTGGCCGCCATGGCCTTGTGCACCTGGTCTTTCTTCTCAAACGACTTGAGCACCTCGATCGCCTTCTCGAACTCCTTCTGCTTGAGGAAGCAGTGCGCCTTGCAGATTTCCACCTCGCTCGCCAGATGCTCGTGGTTCTCCTGCTTGAGCGCGTCAATGACCCACGTATAGCCCGCGAGCCAGTCTTTCTTGTCGAGCGCCGGCGCGCAGAGCTTGGCAGCGATGAGAATGTATTCCATGGCTTTCTTCCGTCGCGCGCGGATCTCGGCTTTCAGTCCGTCCGCCTTGAGGTTCTGCAGGTGGTCTTTGGAGGACGTGTGCCGGTCGCTGAAGCTGCTGTTGCTGCTGTCGTGACCGTTGTCGCCGCCGTCTTTCGGCTCGTTGGCCAGCAACGCGTCCTCCTCCTCTTCCTCCTCGGAGAGTCCCTCCATGGGGATACTGATGAGGCTCGTGAACCCGCGGCGCATCTTCTCGTGCTCGCCGATCGCGTAGTAGCAGATGATGAGGTTGAAGCCCGACTGGAAGTCCGCGTTGCCCTCCATGATGTCCTCGAACGTCGCGGCAGCGTCCTGGTAGTGACCCAGCTTGATTTGCGCCGCGCCAATGTTGCGCTTGATCTTGTACCGGATCTCCTTGCTCGTGTTGGGGATCTGGTCGAGCGCCATGCGATACATGCGGATGGCCGTAGGAAACTGCTGCTGCTCAAAGTAGATGTTACCCATGTTGACGCGCAGTCGTCCGCCGTGCGCATACTGCTTGTTCTTCACGATTGGCGTGTACGACTGGATAGCCTCTTTCCAGAGCCCGTTGAGATGGTAGGCGTTCGCCAGGTTGAAGAACACGGCATAGGTTAGGTCGATGTTGAGCAGGTCTGTGAGCGCGTGCATCTCGCAGTGCTTGTTGAACGCGCGCTCTTTCCGGCCGGCGTCCTTGGCGAAGTGCAGCGCTTCCTCGTACTGGTGCTTCTGAATCGCGTCTGCCGACTGCTCGATGAGCGTGTTGACGGCCTTCTCGAGCTCCTTGGCGGTCTCTTTCGGCGAGTTCTCGGTTTTCTCGACTAGCGCTGGCGCCGCACCGCCCTTGCGCGATTCCCCCAGCGGATCAAACACCCGCTGTCCGCCTGCGGTCCTGGGATTTGACTACGTCGTCGCGTTCAAGAGCATCACAACGAGCAAGTTAGCGTCATACCTCAATTCGCTGAAGAAGAGCCACAACCAAGAGCCTACCGAGAAGCCAGCGCCGGAGACCGACGTCATAGGTCGAGCTTCGCCTGCGCCTTGCTGCGCTGTGCCCATGCGAGACGCTGGTACCTGACGCCCCATCTGTGACGGTGGAGCTCTTCGGTGCCAGCGCAACAAAATGGTTAGTCCATCGATGATGACAGCGATTGACAACGAACATATCTATGCGAGACGCTGGCTCACCTGAATGCTGTGCCTGGCGGGTTGTAGCCGCCGCGAGATGCCAGCGCACCGCCGCCATAGGAAGACGCCTGGTAGCCGTTGGCGTTCGACGCGGTCTGCGGCGGGGCCAGGTCGATGCTGAAGTTGAAGCCCTCGTAGAGATCTTCGTCGTCGTCGTCGACCATGAGTCCGTGCTTCTGCTGGCCGTAGCCGCCCCCGCCTCCGTACATGGGCATCGTCCTTCGTTCCTTCCTGTCTCGCGCACTCACGCTCGCACGTACGCAGCTTAGTCGAAGGACAGCTCTTCTATTATCGCTGATGGGCGGGCTAGTTTACTAGCTAGCGGGCTGATACTGTGGTGCCCGGGGGCGAAAAGCCGCGACTTTCATGACCGGAAGCTCGCCTGCGAACGCACCCCTTCTTCGCGACGTTTCACCAGAAACACAGATGATGACTTTGAAACGGAATCCACTCATTCGCCAAGTCATGCGTGATACGATAACCCCTGACCTAGTGGTTGACTGGATGGTGACCTGCCAGTTCATGCTAGACAAGGCTAGCTGAGCTAAATATTCATACAAGCTCACCATGAGCAGCATGGAGGGTGAAGAGCCATATAACAATGACGAGATAGGTCATTGTGATGATTATACGATTATCCAGAATGCGAAGAACGCCGCGACGCCAATTGCCAGCACCGACGCCTTGGACGCCACGACTGCTCTCGCGAATGGGACCAAGAACGAGCAGTCGTCGCCCATGAGCGGCAGGTACTCGAGCGTGTTGTTGTACGGCTCGTAGACCATTGCGCAGAAGCAGCTGCCGTTCACGCACACGCCGTTCGGGTACGAGCAGTTGTTGAGGCACATCTCTGAGTCAAGCAGTCCAAGCACACAAGTCAGTATACTGAGCTCTCTCTCTGTCAACCAAAACACAACCATTTCCAGAGTACGATACTTACGCGCGTCGCAGTACTTGCCGAACCAGCCTTCGTCGCACATGCACCGCGAGTTGGGGAACTCAACCGAGCAGTAGCCGTGACCCGAGCAGTTGAAGCCGCAGTCACGGATCGAGCAGTCGTCGCCTATAAACGGTGGGCGACAGATGCACTTGCCAAAGCCGTCGCAGATGCCATTCGAGTAGTGCAGGTTGCTCTCCGTGCACGGGTACTTTTGGATGTTCTCGACGTACGTGTCGTTGTCCGTGTGCTCGAAGCCCGAGAAGCAGCAGTGCGTGCACTCCTGCTTCTGCGCAATGTCGTCGTAGCGACAGTAGCTGCCTGGGCACGTCGAGTTTGAGCAGTCCTCGCCGTAGTACCCGTCGTGGCAGCGGCAGTTGCCGTAGTGGCAGTCGCCATGCAGCGAGCAGTTCTTGACGCAGTTGTTGAGGTCGTACTGCCAAAGATCTCCCAGTGACGCGCCCTCGTTTGTCGTCTCCACCTGGTACAGAGACTCTTTCAGGAAGCCGTGGCCACCAAACACAAACATCTTGTCGAAACCGGGGTGATACGCGATCATGTGACCCGCACGCTGTGATGGGTGTGCCCACTGAAGCTCTTGTGGGAGGTCTGTGCGGCCGTCGCTGCGATCGCGACAGCCATCCCAGCCAGAGGCTTGCCTCCTCGCCTGCTGAATCAACTCTGGGGTTTCGGTCGTGAACCTCGTCGGCTCAGCCCATACGGAAAACTACATGACACAGCAACGAGCCTCCTGGTCAGCCAGCCACACGATGGAAAGATGATTGGTAGTGCGAGGGTGGCGGTGACGGCTGGCGTACCTTCAAGGTTCCGTAGTGTCGCTCTTTGACGAAATAGTACCCGTCGAGCGTATCTGGCAAGCCCGTGGGTGGCACGAATGCTGCGTAGTCGCCGCTGTGCTCTTTCCTGCGCGCCTCCAGGTCGTCGGTGCACGCGCTCGGGTACAGCGCGTGCACGAAAGTGGTCTGCTTCACCCAGCGGTTCACACCTGCTCAAAAAAGTGTCCACCATAGCAAGACACGCATCAAGTTCAGCCTCCCACGTGTCCACCCAAGCAAGACAGTACCTACCCCGCAACATGTCCACACCCACATCCAAACTCACTCGTGTTGTATTGCCACGTGTCATCGTAGTAGTAGTTCGAGATGTAGCCGCCGAAGAGCAGGAACACGTCCTTCGCCACGACCAGACTATGGTCCAGACGCGGCGGCGGGGTCTTTTGGAGCCGCCGGTCGTTCTCGTCGCCATTGGTTGCTGGGATCTGCGTCCAGAGGCTCGTGCTCAGGTTGAACTTCCAAAAGTCGTCGAGGTAGTACGGGTGGCTCGGGTACGGAATGAAGCCCGTGCCGCGGATCGTGAGCGTGCCTCGCCCTGCTCCTCGCCCTGTTGTCGACGGGAAGGGGAAGAACGTGCGGTACCCACCATGGACGAAAATCGCTTGGTCAAAGTACACGGCGGCATGACCCGCGCGTCCAGAGGGCCACGTGACCGTGCACTCGGTGTCGATGTTGAGCGACGTGTCCAGCAGCGTCAGGTCGGGGCACACCGCGCTCTCCGTGAGGTTGGTCCACTTGTTGACCGCCTTGTCGTACACCCAGAGGTCGTTCAGGTATCCACCGAGCGGGTACTGCGACGTGTCGCTCCAGTCGTTCTCGTCGCTGTTCTCGCGCGCGAAGCCCTGCCAGAGTCGGAAGCCGCCGAAGACGTACATCTTGTCGTTTACGACGACGCTCGAGAACTTGAAGCGCTTGCCCGGGCCGACCTGTGTGTTGCCAACCTCCATCATCTCGGTCCACGCGTTGTCTATGAAGTCAAACAGCCACATGTCGTTGCAGTAGTCCTCACAGAAGCGGCTGAAGCCGCCGTAGACGATCATTGAGTCGTCGTTGAACACTTCGGCGCGGTGCAACCAGCGCTCGGACGGGTGCGAGCACACGTGCGCGCCGAAGACGTTCTTGCAGCCGCCCCAATCGGCGCCGGCGTTGAGCACTTGCCACGTCGAGTCCCGACAGCTATCATCCGCATACCGCGTGCAGTCTACAATGGTCAACACAGAAGGAGGCATTAAGGTACTCCAATCCACACAGAATACTGTTTTGATTGGAGGGCTACAAGGGAGGCACTCACTGATGTCGTAGCTCCAAACGTCGTTGAGGAACACGGCGACGGGCACGTCCGCGTTGTCCGTCGCGTGCACGACCTTGTCCTCGTACGAGAGAAACTCGAGCGTGCCGTTTACCTGGTGGATCTCGTACGTCTTGGGCACGTGCGTGCGCGTCGTATCCTCGGTGCGGCCGCCGAACACGATCAACTGGCTCTTGTAGAAGCAGAGCGAGTGACCGCGCCGCGCGCCGGGGCCGGTGCTGTTCTCCCACGTCCACTGCCTCCACGCGAGTGCTGCGATGTACACGCACGAACACAATTTGAGGCAAGGAGTCACACGTAACAGCGTTACATGCAATGAAGGACTTGGGCGTCACAACGTACTAGATGGGACGAGCAGCAGCAGTACCGCCAATGAAGACGCAAGCAACGAGAGCCTTGCCATGCTCGCTCGGTTCTCATTCGCTTGAGTGTGAAAAGCGAGCGATCCCCAAAAGCGTATCCTACCACCTGGGCGACCATTCAAGATCGCATATCCAGTCATAAATATGGAAGATTTCTACCAAGTGCCACAAGAAACAAACGGAGGTGTGTATGTATACATGGCAATGAAGGCGACTGGTTATGCTGCTACCAGCACTACTGCTCGTGCATTTGCTGCTGTTGTTGGCTCTGCTTCCACTGAAGTGAACTCGTTCTCGCCTAGTCGTGTGCGTCGGAACACGTCGTGCTTGCGCATACCCCTGCGTTCACTGTCATCATTATCGTCGTCGTCGTCTCGCAGATGCACGTGCTCGAGCAGCCACTGCACGAGCTCCGCGTTGCCGCGCTGTGCAGCCGCCTCGACCGCGTCTAGGATGTCGCCCTCACGTCGGAACTGCACGAGCCACTTGACGACGTGGCTGTGGCCGTAGTGGCTCGCGTCCACCAGTGCGCGACGCGTACATCCTTCCTCTCGATGCGTGTGCAGCCACTTGACGACCTCGAGGTGACCAGACGCCGCCGCGACGTCCATCGCATCCGTGGAGCAGCCTTCCGCTCTGTATCGGTGGAGCCACTTGACAACTTGAAGATGGCCGGACGCGGCCGCCATGTCCATGGCTTCCGATGTGCATCCCTCGCTCCTATGCTCATGCAGCCACTGCACCACATGCACGTGCCCATTCGCGGCCGCGAGGTCCATCGCGTCCACTGAGCAACCCTCGCTCCGGTGGAGGTGGAGCCACTGCACGATGTCCAGGTGGCCGCACTCGGCGGCCGCATCCATCGCGTCCTGCACTGCATCGGTATCCGCATGCGGTAGCAGCTGCGCGCTTATAATCTGTGTGAGGTACAGGAATCCATGAACAGCGGCCTCGGAGAGCGACCAGTGCACGGACTCGTCAAGGAACTCGGCGAGCAGCTCCGTGACGAGCGCAATGTCGACGCCTCGTGCGATGCTCACAGCGCGCACAGCCGGCGGGATCCTCCTCTGTGGTGGCTGCTGGTGGTGATGTTGTTGATGCATCTGAACTGCCTGTTGTTGGTCTGTGGGCCGGATGGAAAGACAGCAAATGTGGAAATAAGCTCTGGCGCCGTCATCCATTTGCTGAACATTGGTCCCTCCCTCGTCATCGGAGGGCAAGCCTCTGCTTGCAGATCTTGAACCGATGCACATCTGTAAAAACCTTCTAAAATATATAACCTTAATAATCGATGGTATTGCAAAAAAGTTATCTTGATACGAAAATTGCAATTTAAAACCTTCATAAATTGATAACTGAGCTCAACAGTGACAGACAGCCAGCCCACTCTGAGATTTGCTGCTCACCGTAGTGAAACAGGGTAATCGCCCGTGCCATGTCCCTCCGCCGCGTCTTCGCTTCTGCACACGCAGCGGAGTGTCACTCGCATAGATGAAGGCAGGAAGCGATTTGCTGCTTCACACCAAGCAAAACACAGCACCAGGTTTCCTGCGCTCAACATGTCCGTCGTCGTCCACAGTCTGAGGGAGGAAAGGCGCTTCGAGCCTGCGAATCCCGCTTATCTTACTTTCCTTCTCACTCAAGATGCAGATGCAGGGCGATCTGGGATTGAGCTTGCGGGTGGTTACTTGTCTTGGGATAGATTCTGACACGCCTCCCGTTTTGGGCATGGAAACGACTTGGGCGAGTTGGAAACCTTCAGAAGTAGCCTGCCCTTCCCTTTTGGGAACGACCTGGCTGGATGTCTTCTTGAGAGTCTCGATATTATTGCGCCTTCCGACCTCGCGAGCACAAGGTCAACAATACGAACAAGGGCCTCTTCCTGACCCTCTCTTCGATGGCGTCTCCTTTGGTAGTCGACGGCGACGACAACAGCGACGTGCAGTGGCAGCTGCTCCCGAACGCCGCGTTCGACGAGCTCGTCGCGTCCATCATGTGCGTACCATATTCGGCAGTACGCAGTGCACAGTGGAGCACCGGACTCGACAACATTCGTCTTGTGTCGGTCGCATTGCACTTGGCGACTGGTAAACCATGCTGACACGCCCGTCTGACTAATCATGTGATCTGTCTGCTCTGTTCGTTCTGCATGTCTGTGTTTTTTCAAATCGCAAAGTGTGAATCCCAACGCAGCGCTGCTGACGCTCAAGTCACCGCTGCTCAAGCGCGAGCGGGACGGCTCGACGTTGCTGCACCTCTTCGCGGGTGGTGAGAACTGCGAGGAGCTCATCGTGTACCTGCTCCAGAATGGCATCCCTGTCGACACCCCCGTACGTACTGCCTCGCATTGTGTGATCAGTTGGCAACAAAAGACCTCAATGAGGACTTACCATCTTGCTCATACCCTAGGACAACTCTGGCTGGACGCCGCTGCTTGAAGCTGCCCAGGAAGGCCAGATCCGCAACTGCGATGTACTGCTGGCGCATGGTGCGACCCCCGACCTCGCGGCGGCCGAGGGCATGACGCCGTTGATGGCGGCTGCGAAAGTGGGCAACGCCGAGATGACCAAGTGGTTGCTCCGACAGCCCGGGACGTGGTCACGCCAGTGGGACGACGCGTTCTTCGCGCTGCTGCTGCACAAGACGCCGTCAGCTGCGCTCGAGTACCTGGACGTGTTCGCACAGGTGCAGAACCACTCCAAGCTGGGCAACATGGCGGTCAAATACAGAGATTTGCGGCTGATCTACGGCGAGCCGCATGTGTCCGTGGAACAGACCGCGCTGGGACTCGCCGTGAGCTGTCCGAATGGCAAGCACGTGCTACCGCACCGCGTGATGCGCCACCTGATGAAGACCAAGTGGGCGTCGTTCGCCAAGACCATGTTCCGGCGTGAGTTCACGGTCTACTGCACGCTTGTGGCGTCGTACTACATCCCGACGATCTGGGCGGACCCGGACTGGGTGCAGCTCGCGTCCAAGTTCGACTACTGGGTGGCTTGCTGTCGGGCCGTCTCCTGGGCCTGCAGCCTGCACCTGCTGCTCAACGTCGAGTACAAGGAACTCACTGGGAATAGCGGCCCCAGTGGCGCGACCAGCGGCGCAGCGAAGGCGTACTTCCGGTCGTTCTGGAACTGGCTCAACTTCACGTCGTACTTCGCGACCATGATCACAATCCCGTTCGAGTTCATCGCATCGCAGGCCGAGGTACGCGACTGTCTGCTGGCGCTGATCACGGTCACGCTCTGGGTGAACATGCTGCAGTTCCTGCAGGTGACCAAGCACTCGGGGCTGCTGCTGGCGATGATGTCGCGCATGCGCAAGGACGTCTACCGCTTCTTTATCCTCTACAGCGTCTTCTTGCTGGGCTTCAGCGGCGCGTTCTACCTGTTGCTGCGCGGCAAGATGGGCTTCGAGAGCTTCCGCAGCGCGTTCCTCACCGTGCTGCTCATGCTCTTCGGCGACCTCAACTACGACACGTTCAGTGCGACGCAGGGCTGGACGTGGCACATGTGCAACGCGCTGCTCTTCACGTACCTGCTCAGCGCCGTGATCGTGCTGCTCAACATCCTCATCGCGATGATGGCCACGACGTACTCGGACATCTGGGACGCCGCCGAAGCTGAGACCATGCTCTGTCACGCGCAGGCGATCATCCGCATGGAGAAGGCGCTCGGCGCGCGCGGCCGCGAGCACACGTACAACAAGTTGCTGGGCCGAGTGGACAAGACGGCTGCTGGTGCATCGAATGACGGCGCCCCAAAGGTGGCGATCCAGGTCGAGGACCGCCAGGGCAGCACCACGCAGGGTCTGCTCCGTGCGCACTTTCACGAGAAGAAAGCCATGATCTCGAGCATTGTGGAGAAGATGAAGAACATGCCCAAGCAGGCGGTGGAGAACGCGCTCGCGACAAGCCCCACGTGGTCGGCGGTCAAGCCGATCGTGGCGTCCCAGGCCGCCAACTTCCACGCGCCGAACCTGGACGCGCTCAAGGAGTCCCTCTATCTCAAGTCCGCGTTCGACGCCGATGCTTCTGGAGTTGATGGGGACAGCAGTGCCGACGGTGGCCGTCGCGAGCTGGGGCTCTTGGAGGACGGCATTCGCTACGAAATGCCGCTCAAGGCGCAAGGCGAGCCGAAGTCCCAGCAGGAGCTCATCCTGGAGCTCCAGACCCAGGTGCAGCAGCTCACGGCCTACGTTAAGGAGCTAGGTGGGACTGGGATCGGGAGTGCCTCTTCATCATCGTCAGGTGCTCCGTCTTCGCGCCGCCGCAAGAGCCTCGTGCGCTACGCTTCACCTACAGCGCCAGCAGAGTGGGTTTAGTTGGCATCACACCAGTCACATTTGAATATGCATGATAATCAGAGCTACGAGTGGAAATCAAGCATCCACAACTTGCTTATAAATCAATTCATTGTACTCTCCATCGCATTATCTTACTTACTTACTGCTGGAGCTCTCTAGACACGTGACGTCTTCCGCTTGAAGGGATGACCGCTCTTCTGCTTCCTCGATACTCGTGCACTCGCCATAATGATCTTCGTCGTCATCATCCTCACTATCGTCTGCAAAGTCAAAGTCAAACCCGTCGTCGTCTTCGTCTTCTGCGTCACCTTCGTACACATCGCCTTCTTCTCGTCGCTGCTGCTGGCACCACTTGTCCATGAGGAACTTGCTGCAAAAGGTGTTGGCGAGCACGTCTTCTTTCCGACAATCCTTGCGGCGGTACGTGAGCACCCAGAGCGCGACGTTGTAGTGGCCGCCGTAGCACGCGTTCACGAGCGCCGACTTGGAGCAGCCCTCGGCGCGGTGGATGTGCAGCCACTGCATCACGTGCAGGTGTCCATTTGTCGCCGCGTTGTCCATCGCCGAGTGCGTGCAGCCTTCCCTGCGGTTCTCGTGAAGCCACTGGACCACGTGCAGGTGTCCGTTCTGCGCGGCGAAGTCCATGGCGTTCGTCGTGCAGCCTTCGCTCCTGTTCGCATGCAGCCACTGCACGACGTCCAAGTGGCCGTTGCTCGCCGCCATGTCCATTGCGTCGCTCGTGCAACCCTCCTGGCGGTTCTCGTGCAGCCACTGGACAACCTCAAGGTGTCCAAACTCGGCAGCCGAGTCCATCGCTTCCGTGCAGCAGGCGTTGAACGGGGTCGGGTGGCGTGCGCTCAGACGCTTGACGAGGTGCATGTGGCCTGTGAGCGCCGCCGACATGAGCGAGCAGCGCGGCGACACGTCCAGGAACGCGTGAATGTGCGCCACTACGAGGTCGATGTCCGCGTCCTTCTGCTCGCACACGGCGCGTACCGATGGCGACAGCAGTAGTACCTGTGAGCTCATTGTACTAGACAAGAAGATATGTCTGGTGCTGCAAGCTGCTAGCTGGGAAGCTGGCTGGCTGGGAAATTGGAGAATGACGTCCACTTGGCTCAGCCAACCTAATCGTTCTAATGAACGGACGAACGAACGGACGCATGGACGCATGCACGATCACAGACAAACAGAGGGACACATCAAAGAGCGGGGGTGAGACAGAGCGCGAGCGCAAGACGGCGCAGGAGCAGACAGAGCGCGACTGCTTACTCTCCAGCAGATCGCACCTCAAGTGCTGGACGTCGGACCGACTGTGCAGTCGTGTGGCTAGAAGGAGGGAGGAAGGAAAGTGGCGGCGGAAGATTTCTTCTTCGCTTCATTTCTGTAGAATAGTTTGATAAATAATAGCAGAAAGAAGAGATCGGTCGAAAATGCTGTCATCCTGGTTTTTGGAAGATGCTTCGAAAATAGGTTCGATGCATTTTTTTAGAAAGCTCAAAACGACCTCTGGTAATGAGCAGCAATGCTGGACGGATACTAGAAAGGCTAGATATGTTCTTTTTACTGCTATTTTGAAATACCTTGTTGATTTCTGCACAACTTCATATTGTTAAAAGGTCAATAAGAGGAAAAATTGCTGTCACCGAACTTGAACCCACTAATGTGCTGGTGTCGGTCGTTGGCGGCTTTTCGGAGCACAGGCCTTCTTCCTTCCTCCTTGAAAGCAGATTCAGTAAAAAGCAAGCAAGATCGTATTACATCGTGTGGAGCAGTTCAGTTAGCTGCCCCTTGACACTACCAGCGCCTTGAGACTTCTGCCAACAAAGCTTTCTGTGGCGTTGGCTCGCAAAGCACCTTCTCCTTTTAATACATTGTTATAACCCTGACTGATCGCCTGATGCGCCGTTTATCATGCATATTAACAGTCAACTGCTTCAACTATTGGGGAATAACCCATCGAAGTTCCTTTTTACTGTTTCCGCCCAGCCTCTCGTTTTCCGACTGGCGTGCTCGTATAGCCGGAGCCACAAACCATGCCATTTCAAGCCACGCACGCAAAGGCAAAAAACATGGCTCACAGACGTCAAACCAAAACTCGGACACGCGAGCTGAAGTACATACAGTACCTATTCCGACCATCCTCCGAATGGTACGATCAGTCAGGGCGGGACAAACAGCCAACCGCGAGCAAAGCGGGACGGACATCCGGACGCTACGAAAAAAGCGCGAGTGTGCACAACCGTGAACTGTGTCGTTGTCGACAACTTGACTTGATGGGCTTGAGGGTCGGGGTGAGGTGTTTTGGTGTCTCCGTTTCCGCCAGCTCATTGGTTTCGAAGGATCTACCTCAAGCTACCAACTAACGTTCATGTTTTTCTACACCAGTTGGCTGGTTGGCCGTCCAGTCATGTTACAAGTCGGGAACTTCTTTGATACTAATTTCCATATACGGGATGTGTGTTCCGTACCGCTCGAGAATGAGCAGGACGTGTTCCGCATTTGCTTTCGCTTCATTCGGGAATTTCCGATTTTGATTGGTGTTTATGTAAAATTCCGGAAAAACTCTGTTTCTTGATGCCAAAGTTGAAAGTTTTTTCCAAATTTCATACAAAATCCAAGTCAAATTTGGAATTTCAATTATCCCATTTCTGGCCAAAGTTTGAATGAAAGCGTCCACCTAACCAAAGTGCGAGAAATGTATGCGATTTGGTAGTTTTCCTCACTCAGGAGGATTGTTTTAGCTTCCGCAAGAAGGGACCGACGATCAGATCACGAGTGGAGGCAGTTTGCGCACATTGAGTGAAGGTTGATGTACGTTGACCTTCACTCGGAGGGTCAAACTCTCGTTGAAATCCACAGTGCTCCAAGTGCTTCGTGAAAATAAATGGCTTGTCTTCACGACGGACATTGTGTAGTGCTCCTGGGAGGACCCAAGCGTAAGGCGCTCGCGAATTGACTGGCCATTTGGCAAGTTAAACTATCCAGTCTATCTCCTTCACACAGATCAACTCCTTCGAGTTCGTTGCAGCGAAAGGAAGGAACTTTTGGCTTCGCTCACTGGCTTTCCACACGCCCTCCATTCAAGCCCAGCGAATATGATTGTGGCGTGAGGTTGTTTTTTGCTCTGGCTGTTACAAAATGGTTGGATAGTCTTTTGCCGAAGTTCTTCCGACAAAGTTGGCTCACGAAAACGGCCAGTTCTCAGAATCTAGAGTACCACACAGTGCCAAGTCCGACACTGCGATCGCAATGGAATAGTCGTGTCGCGGTACGGTCATGTAGATGTCAGACAACTGCTGTGGAAAGCACGGTGTATTGCTGGCAACGAGTGGATATCACTTCTACAGCAGTAGCATTGGGAGCAGTTCGCTCAACATTGCTTTTTCAATTCTGAGATGGACAGTGGCCCAATTTATTAAGGCAAGTTCCGCCAGTGGGCGTAAACGTTTCTTCACATGTGGTTATTTTGTTAACAACGGGAAATGGAAACGTTTATATGTTGACGCTCAACATGTAGTAATAGGCAAATGCCTTGACTCCAGGCTCTGCGTGTGTTCTGGACTCTCGCGTTTTCCACGACACTACTCTTCAACGAGCATCACTCGGTCGGCATCAAGAAGCCATTGCCGTTGCCGCTGCTGTTGCTGTTGCTGTTGCTGTTGCCTAAAAAAAACCCCGCTCCCATTCGCAGGAGGCCAGAAATAGCTTCGTAGCACACTCTCAGGACTCTCAGTCTACCTCGGGTTTAGACGGACGCGCGGCTCGGACGCGGCTGCTGCGAGAGGCTGTGGCTGCTAATGAACGTCTCCACGCCCACATACCGGTCGACGTAGTGGTGTGTGTCGAATCGCTCCATCAGGATCGGCTCCTCGGTCTCCGTGGTCGAGAGGTCCTCCGGTCCGACGATTTTGTGTGCCTCCTCAATGTCCGCGTCGACGTCCACCTGGACGTCGACCAATCCTCCTCCGTTCATGCTCATGCCGAGCTCAAAAGAGCGCAAATTGGCCTCCGTGAGCGCGAACGGCTCGCTGTGCTCTTCCTGGATCGTCGACCGCATATGCAATTGGCTTGGACGTCCAACGAGCGTGCTCTGCGTGAATGTGGACGATAAACCCGTGCCTCGGTGCTGGTGCTGGTGCTGCGACGGGCGTCTTACTTGCTTGGACATGCGCTCGTTACCTTCGTACTCTGTGTGGTGGTGCTGGTGGTGCTGGTTGTCGTAGTTGCTCTCGGAGGTGGACGCGAGCGAGTGGTCCGCGCCATTGTGCACCGCCACGGGGCGGTTCGTCACTTCGGTCACACACAACATGCAGAACTGTTCAGTCAAAATTTTCTTCGTGTGCCAGTCGAGCTTGAAGATCTTGCGGCGCGACGAGCAGCCCTTACAGATGCGTTGTCGACAGCCTGCGCACGGCCGGAGCTTGTCAAAGTAGCCAGGACGCTGGTGGCAATTGTCACACGCGCCGCTGACAGAGATCGTACCCGAGGTGGCGCGCGCCATTAGCTGTGTGAGTTTCTTCGCTTCTGCGCACTGCGGCGAGCGGATGACGTTCATCCAGATGCCCGCGACGCCGTAGTCTGCGAGCCGCTGCGCCACGAGCCCATTTGCGTAGAACTCGCCCCAGAGGAAGCACTCGACCACGTTGTTGCGGCGCCGGTACAGGTAGCAGCTGGACGTGTACGCGCGGCGCACGTTCTTGATGCAGTCGGCGGGCCACTCGGGGCGATTGATCGACTGCAGGATGTGGTACGCGATCTCGTTGCCGTTCGAGTCCGTCGTGGAGCCCATGCGCTCGTAGAGCAGCAGGTCGCGCGACTTGACCACTGCGCCGCCGAAGAGTGTCTTGGCCGCGAACCACTTGATCCCGGCGAAGCGGTATGGCACCTCGGGCGTGCGGCTCTCGCACACGTGGAAGACGCCGCCGTCCAGCAGCTTGTACTTGACGAGCATCTTGACGGCGCGCAGGTCGTCCGTGGTGTCGCAGTAGAGTCCGTCCATGACCTCCTCGACCGTGCCGGCGATGAGACCTGTGCCCATCATGAGCGTCACGCGCGGGTTGCCGATGCCCTGCAGGTTGCGGTAAATGCTCATCTGCTTGCGCTTGCGCACGAGCGCCCAGTTGTCCTTGTTTACCTGGCCGTTGAAACTCTCGTACTCCTTGAGCGTACGCTCCAGCACGCGGCCGACGGTCACGTCGTAGTGGATCTGCTCCTCCTTGGTCAGGTGGATCGTCGGGAAGAGCTGCGTGGTTGTGCGCCAGGACGACGACGAGTGGCGCGCTGCGGGGTCACCGCCGGCGTGCTCGTCAGCGAGCGAGCTGCGGCTTTGGCTCATGGCTTCTGTGGTGCTTGGAAAGAGTGAGAGAGCGAGCGAGTGAACGAACTGCGACTGCGACTGCGTGTGGCTTGCTCTTCGCACGAAATCTGCGCTTCTGAGGGAGGCGGAGAGTGCCGAGGGCGGAGATGCGGCGAAGGGCAGGAAGAAGGAACCCAAGCGCACGGATGCACAGACGCACGGATGGACGAGCACACGAAGGGAAGGTCGACAAAGGACAGCGCGCCGCCGTCGTCCTTCTCTTCGAGGTTTGCGAGTGACCGGGAACATAGCACTCGCTCGGATGAGCCAAGAGTTGCCAACCCAATCGCTCAATCGCTTGATCGTCGAGATTTGGCGATGACTTTCGTCCCAGTGAGGAGATATTGCGTCAATATATTACAAAATAACGTGAATCGCAGAAGTTTGTCTGAACGAGCTAATCAGCCCAATTTGGAGTCCAATTTTAAGTGCCAAAGGTTTCCTCAATATGATATAGTTACTGCAATATATCCATATATTGTATCACTTGCGTGTTTGCGCATAAACTGGGCGTGCAAACTGGCAACTTCAGATCTTGATACTTTTTCCATCGAATTCAATAGTGACCTCTGCCACAACGCGGATTTCTTAATGTACCACGAACAATACTAGAGCATACAACACGCAGTATAAATCAAAGCAGTGTTCTTGCTTGTGAGGTTGTTAATAGGCTCTATTCGGAAATCGGAGTTTCGAAATCTTAGGTTTTGCGTCTTTTTTGTCCTCCACTACTGTGTACCGTTACTTGGTCCGTCCATGTGCGGTCCACATCAGCGACCGTTACCCTGTCAAAATGCGTACAGCATTCCTAACTAAAGAGTTCTGCCTTCAATATATGATGACTTTATTTCAGTTTTAAAATAGCAATGTCAAGCCGTGTACCAAATGCAATATTTATCGAAAACGCGTCTGTTGTTTTGAAAAGGTTTTCTTCCATCCGATATTTGTGAATTTGCTAGCTGCATCGACAACCAACTGGTGACACCTCATGTTGCATGGTCCATTACTCACCTTTGACTCACACAAATCGATGCGGCCACCTTCACCACCGTTTGCGAATGAAATCAGCGTGAGTAACAAGCACAAGCAGGTGGCCGCCACCGCGTCTCTTAGCTCTTCACCACACTTACGAAGTGAAAGAGTGTATCCCTTGGGACTAAGATTTCACTTCCCCATTCCTTCCTTCCGACTCGATCCCAAACTACTTCCACAAACTACCACAACATCTTCGCTCTCTCACACACAACCTCACACGATTGTGTACTATACCACCACAAGCTATTCATCAGATTGATTCGTGCGCGTCAAACTGCATTTATTATTGATACTCTTCACTTCCCATGTCAGTCGCACGTGGAGCTGGCTTTCTTTGGGTTTGTCTTGCAGTCGCTGGCTGACTCACAATGCACTCTACTGCTTGCTGCCTATGTATTATGTACCACACGCCTAATAACTAAACTCATGCCCACTACTTGAACTCATCAATTCAGTTGGCGTACAAATCCGAGAGGAAACGCTCTTTCTCACGGCCCACGCGCCACCGGGAGGACGCGAACACGAGCTCCTGGTGGGTGCGGTCCAGCTGGTTGCGGTGGCTTCCGTTGGCCGCTCCGCGCGCAGGGAGGTTCGGGTCGACAGTCAGGTCGAGGTCGAGGTCAAACATGCCGAGCGACTCGGTGGGTCGCAGGTCTGCGTCCAGCTCGCTGTCGCTGGCATCCGTGATTGGCAGCATGTCCATGTCGAGGTCGAACTCGCCGAGGCCCTCGGTGCGTCGCATCTCGAGGTCGTCAAAGTCGGACTTCTTCTGATGGATTGGCGCACGGTCACTGTCGAACGAACTGTTGGTCGAGTCGCTGCTGTGCGAGTTCGCCGACCAGACACTGAGGTGGCTATCCGCCAGGGGGTTGTGCGCACTGGAGCTTGCAGAGCTGCTACCGATACTGTGTGCGTTGAACATGCTCTCGTCGAAGGAAGAGGAGAACTGGGTACCCAACGACTGTGAGGTGTTGTGGAAGCTCGGCTCCAGGAGGTCGTACTTGATCTTGAGCGACATCTTCCTCAGCTGCGGCGTTGGGAACTCCACGGGGGTAGTGCCGCCATAGTTCAGCGACGCTGGGGCTGAGTCCCATCGGTCACGGCGCAGTGGCGTCTGCGGACTGACCACGCCGCGCACACGGCTCGTGCAGTGCTTGCAGAATCGGGCATCTTCGGGACTGCCGGTCCTGCTGTCAATCTTGAAGATCGTGTGCTCGTGTGAGCAGCTCTTGCATGTGTTCTCGCTACACCCTGCGCACTTAATGTGACTGCTCCCCATGAAGCTCTGACCTCGGTTGCATACATGGCAGGTGTTGCTCGCTGGGACAGACCGGTGGCCGCTCTGTGCGATCATCGCAGAGAACTTCTTCGCCTGCGCGCACTTGACGCTCTTTACCACATTGAGCCACACGCCCGCGATCACGTACTCTGCGACGCGTTGTGTCAACGGACTGACGTCGTACACTTCGCCGTAGACAAAGCACTGGACCGCACCTTTCTTGTCGCGTCTGTAGAGATAGCACACGGACGCTTGTTCGCGTTTCATACCCTTAGAGATGTTCGCCGGACATTCGACGCGGTCGATCGACTGGACCACATGGTACGCCACTTCCGTGCCGTGCTTGTCCACGATGGTGCCCATGCGCTCGTACGAGAGGATGTCGCGGTTGCTGGTCACGCCCCACGGCGCCTTGCCCGCCATCCACTTGATGCCGGCGAAGCGGAATGGTGCCGACGGCTCTCGTCGCTCGGTCACGTTGAACACCGCGCCGTCTTTGAGCTTGTAGTCCAGCAGCGTCTTGACGGCGCGCAGGTCCTGGGTCGTGTCGCAGTAGAGGCCGTCCATGACTTCTTCGAGCGTGCCCGGGATCTGGCCTGTGCCGACCATCACCGAGGTGCGCGGGTCATCGTGCGGCTGGAGGCGTCGGTAGATGCTCATCTGCTTGCGTCGGCGTACGTAGCCCCAGTTTTTTGTGTCCACGTAGCCCTTGAACTTGGTGTACTCAGCTACGGCCTTGCGGAGCGCGGCCGATGCGAGCCCGTTGTAGAACGTGCGCTCGCCCGAGGAGAGGCGGATCACAGGGAACCGGTTGGTCTGTTCCATACTATGTGTCGGGATCTATCTGCTCGTAGCTCTCAGTGCTAATGCTAACCAGCTCGCTAATTCAGAAATGCCGTTGGGAGTAGCGTTGCAAACCCCCAATCTAAAGAGAAATCTGAGAAGCTCTTCTTCTCTCAGGGTCTGGCTACGCTGTCGGCAGCCCTTGTCCTGCCTTTGAATATGCGAGATCGGGCTTTTCGCAACACACACAAACAGCGAGAGCGACAGGCGCCCCTCGAGTAATCAGTTTTCGCTCTCCTCTCATAGTTCTTTGCTGCTTTTATTCCACACGATGGGAGAAACCTGGACTCGGAGTCGTTTTTGAGATTTGCCTCCGTATCGTATGAGCCAGCTCTCTTGTAGAGAATCCACTCACCAACGCTGGCAAGTTGCGACCCGCTCGTCATAGCAGTCAACAGCGAACAGGGTTTAACAAGAATTGAGATTGAGCGCCTCTCGCCATCACGGGAGATCCGTTCGCGAACCATCCGGCTTTGCTGTGCTTCTTTGGTTTCTTGGTGCTGTTTGTTGAGCTCTTGATCGGAGCTCCTCGGATGTCGAGCTCTGGAGAGACAGAGCCAGGACTTGAAGTCCGCCGTTTGGTCAGAAAAAGGACTGCATCCAGGATCTGGATCAGGATTTGACTTGTGATGTGCCTCTTGGACACATCAGAACAAAAAAAACAACTGGAGTTTTGCGTGACGGAGACGGACGTGGTCAACCAAAGTATACTAGCTTGCCACTGTCAGGACCATCATCTCCATGACGCTTCGCCTTGGTTTATGATGAGAGCAGACTTGAGCTGCTTGTGCTGTACTGTAGAAAGATAACACAGCCTCCAGATGCGCTTCGCAGTGCATTGGAATAACCAAATATATTCGATAACTTGATAGGCGAGTGCCGCAAGGCAAACTCTGTGACAGGATCTAAAAGTGCGTGTTCTACTATATGACATTGCCAATTGTTACGTCTCCAGTGTGAGGAGAGTGTTTTAGGATTAATGTGACTATTTTGGACCATTGCCGCAGACGACCTCTACATTGTCGCTGATATATTGCATTACAGTTCATGTAAAGGAGTGCCGAGCATTTGCTTGTGATAGTGTGTTTGCCTTACACAAACAGAGAGGATGAGAGTGTCCGCAACCACCGAATCTGTTGGAAGGCGAAATATGAGTGAGCAAACACACTGAAACCACGGAAGTTCCAGTTAATAGAAACTTTACAGACCATTTTTTGGCTGCTGGTAAACATCCTCCATCCTTCATTTTGGAGCATTTCCATCGTGCAGGCTATAATCCTATAGGGAATCCAACAACTAAACTTGAGATCTTACATCCAAGAATCTTGGTAGTAGCATTCTCTAGCCAGCCGAATATTTCGTGGCACTGTGTTGGTCTGTCCGAATATGAATATGCTGCGCCGGGCGATCGCCCGCCATCCAGTCAGCTGTGTTCGTGTCAGTCGTATCATCTGCAAAGCAGCCACCAGCCGCCTCCGGAGCGAAAACACAGCATTTTGTTTGCCCTCGCGACCAGATCGAAGCTGCCTGTTTGCGTTTCTCCAGTTTGTTTTCGCTGTGCTCTTATAGCAGAGTGGCCTTCTCTTTGTCAACCGGGCAGCTCTGATCTCCTTCACCCATAGTCGTTCTTGCAAAAAAACAGATCCGTATTCCCAGAGTAGACCACTCATTGGGGGCGAAATGAATGCTTGAAGACCCATCGCGCAACTTTAAAGAAAATACAGACGAGATTCGCCTAGCAAAACGAGTATATCTTGATTGATGCACGCACATGCTCCCTTGGAAGCCATGGTTGTGGGCTTACAATCTTTCTGTTTCCCAAATCCAAGTGGATCGACCAACAGTTCAAATCGCAAAACTGAATCAATCCAAGGAGGAGTGCCAGTAAAGAAGGAACCTGGGGAACATTGGAGAAACTGGATGACGATATAGCTGGACTGGAGAATTGTAGGAGAGCATTTTGCCAATCGAGCTGTGAGCTGCTGGTGCATGTCGACGCAGTCCGACCTTCAACCACTTGCCTTGCAGGTACAGTATCGAAGTGTTTCCACTCTCTTCAACACCGCGTCCTGTACAGAAGGAGATTCTGAAGGATCCCGGCTTGCCGTCACGCTCAAGCTCAAGTTGAAACCCTGATACGCATGGCAAAAGTCACGCCTTCGCATACAAACAAAACGAGTCAGCGCTATCATTTTGTGGCTGCGGGTGCTCCACATTTGAGCTTTGCGGTGCTCACCATCGCATCAAACTGATAAGCAAGGATTCGGTGAACACGGTGAGCTTAACACAGTCGCTGGCACCCGGCATCTTCGTGGTGCGATAATCCCGTACCGAGTTGATGGCACTGATTACTGTTGAGCAAGTCTATTCGCTGCGTCTTCATCTCAATTGTGTGCGGTGCGTGACGATTTGTAATGCGCAGGACGATGTTGACTGTGGAAGATGAGCATGTCACTGCTTGGACAGCCAAGGCCACTCGCTCGTTCTTGATCACGCGCGCGAGGTATAACAATTGCGTGTCTCTCAAGCAGTTCTCATTGTTTTGTGTTGAGAGACACTCGTCCTAGAGCAGCGACGAGATGACGTGAATCCGGTACTATCATAACGTTAGCCTTTTTTCTCATCTAAGCTAAACACAGACAAACTTTAAAGAACTAATACAAAA